>VWZY01002810.1:51359-89609 GCA_013399075.1 Chloroceryle aenea
TGTCAGCGGCAGCTGGGGGTGGGCGCGGGCCGTGGCCGCCGCCAGCCGGGGCCCTCTCGTCCCCCCTCGCTCAGTGCCGCAAAGGTTAGAGCCAGAAGTTCGGTAGATGCTGCAGACTAAGTCCGAAGTGACCCTCGTGTTGACAATCCCGGGGGTTCACGGTACCGTGAGTGTTTGAAAATGAATCTTGTTCCTTCCTCTGAGCATCTGCAGTGTGCCGCGCTGTCTTGTGCTCTTCCTTTTCCTCATATGACTGCGGGTGTAGACATGTGTCAGTAGATGTTGCTTTTCAGTAGACCTAAACAGCTCAGAACAACTTTAAGACTCTTGCCTTTATTAGCAGCTACATGAAGCAGTATCTGATCTGCTTCTCCTGACTGCCCATACCAGGAGTTAACAGTTACACACTGCTAGGTAATTCTGAAAAGTCGAGAGCAAAAGGGGCTTGGGATTCAGACCATCCAGGGACCAAGGTGATCACTTTCCACAGGGGAGGAGTGAGGAGAGAAACTTTCCAGACAAGATCCGAACCTGGCATGACCTTTACTTCTCCACTAAGGTGACTCGGAAAGTGAGGAGTCCTAGCCTGAGCTCTTGGGTACAGGTGTGTGAGATTCTTGGGGTACTTACAGACTGAAGATCAGAGCTGAATGTAAACAACTGTTTGAAATCAGAAATGGACACGTGCTATCTAGCTACTGTTAGGAAAAAAAAACCCCAAACTACGTATTTGGAAAACTACCTCGAATGGGTAAATAATAAAAGTTTATTAGTAAACTCAATGTTTACATCTCAGCAATTTTTCAAATAGATCAAGAATTAAACTATGCCACAGGATGGATCTACACAGCATGTTACTTCTGATAACTGAATGCCAGAAGTGACCCTGTTATCAAGACAGACCTTTCATCAGAGCTCCCTGTGGATGTGACACTGACAAATGTAAATCTAGAGTGACAGATGCTTTTCCAGCTACATGATTGCCTCTGAAGCAAACATGATAACACTGGAAACAGGCTTTAGTTCTGCACATGCTGTCTGGCTTCTCTGATGGGCAGTTACAGTGCAAACCTAGTCCCCTTGCTATGCTACTGAGGTCTGCCAACCCCTGCGAGGGTGTCATCCTGTCTGGGAAACTTCCTCCACTGCTGCTCTCCCCTCTGATCTTACTGTCTTCTGTAAAATGCTAACTTTTGTGTGGTTCAGCTGGTGTAAAGCTTTAGAACTGATTTTTGATTAAGTGTAAGGTACTCCTATCGGTACTTCACATGGAAATTAACTGCAGTTCCAGTCAGTGCTGTTAAATACGTGCTCTTCTCTAGTGTTTCAACAGTTGCTTGAATGCTAAGCTGTTGAAAGACTGTCCATAACTAATTAACCACAAAACAGCTTTTTCTTTTTAGCTGCCTTCCCTGCTCTTCTATTCCTCATTACAATTATAATAAAGGTCAGGAAGAAAAGATTTGCATTGAAGGCTTCTACTAAACAGCTTCCTTCTGAAATAGCCTTTGGCCAAGCCCCAGTTTGTGCAAGGTGATTTGGCCTTATCAGAAAGGTGGTATTAGCTGGAGTTAATGAAGAATAACAGCGATCCCACTTCTTTGTCTGGTGTGCAAGTGGTGAAGACTGAGCACTCCTGTATTGTAAAGGCTTAACTCTCTATGGCTGGGTACGGTGTGTGCTTGTGTGCCAGGGGTAGAATTACAGCTCTGATTTCCCCAGAGGGTTTTTTCCCCTCCTCTTCCATGGGCAATAAGGGTCCTCTTGTGATGAGCGCAGTATTCCCCAAAAGTAATCTTACTGGCACATACAAGAGAAAACGTTTTCACCATTAGTAGTGTGTAGTGCAAGCTGCTATTACCTGGTCTCTTAAAGGTCTCAACAGGAAGGCTTTTTATCCAAGTCATTATTAAGGTGGTGTTTTGTGGTTTTTGGTGTTTCCCTGTTTTTTTAGCCTGAAGGTCAACTCTGGTAGCTTTATTCTTACTTTCTTTGCTCTGCCTCATTCAACTTATTTTTTAGTACAGTGTTTCACTTAAAGTACACCTCTCACCTTTCACCCCCAAACCCAAAAAAAACGAAGCCCAAAGACTTAATATTTATACCTTAAATATAAGCGCTCGAGGGTTTTAGTATATTTGTATAAACTAGAGCAGATAGTTGCTTTTGCAACCTCTTTCATACATCTTTGGCTTCTACGGTAGCGTTCTTTCTTTCCAGAAACCTATCTGCAGGCATTAACAATAGTGAATTTAGTAGCAGAATGCCTCTAATAATGAAAAACTTGGTTATGAAACTAGTGCCAGCCTTGCACTGAGTTTGTCTCTTGGTGGCCTTCTGCAATCAAACTGCTTTTCTGTTTGTCCTTTACTTACAGCTCCTGAACTGGACAAAAATCCCTTCACAAATTAATTCTGAGTAGAAGCTAGTATTAGGCAAAAAAGAAAAGCAGCAGTTATTTCTGGGAAAATGGTTTGGAACTGATGTTTTCACTGCTTGATTGATGGAAGAAGGGAGATGGGGGCTATTTGTAGTTCTTGCCAGTCAATCTGACCGATCCTGTTAATGAGCAAATACGTGTAGATGTTTGAGAGGAAGTGTGGTGGGAAGGGATGCAGCACTAGGAGCACCACCAAGTACATATGGATGGTGTTAGCAATCCTTTTGGAGATCAGGAATCTACAGCTTTTTAATGTCTTCCGGGATAAAGGAAGTCAGTGCTGCTCTTGGTATGCTCCTGGCCCTTTTAGCTCAGGTATGCTTTAAGGGAAAGTGAGTCTGAAAGCTCGTTGTAATCTCCTTTATATCTGTTTAAGGGGATCTACAGATTGCAGTATTTCTCCCATGAAAAGGGGACTCTGAAGACAGCTTAACCCTGATTTCAGTCTGTTCCTGGTGGAAAGGAGTAGTGAGATTGGAGTTCTGCTTCTAGAAAACACAGAAGCCAAAGAAAGGCCTCAGGTAGTTCTTGCCAGTATAGTTACAATGTTCAAATGTGCTGTGCTAAGGATAAAGACTGCAGAAGAACTTTAGGTCTAGGTATACAGCGACTTAGAGCCTAGTGACTTCCGTGTGGGAGTTACCAGTGACTGAAAAGCACTCGCTCATGGAATGCATATGGGCCTGCAAAGTTTTTCCCAGTGCCTGCTGAGAAATGACTGATTGGAGACTTGGGTCTGATCATTGCGTAGGTCTAACACCAGCGTTCTTCCAAAAGGTGGAACTATGGGTTAAATTACCTCACAACTCCAAGCATGCAGTAGCAGTGTTATTAAGCAGTAATTATGGTGTTAAAGTGTCCAAGAACCGTGAAGAAGAATTGAGAAAGTGTTGTGCAGCTCTTCACACAAGGACAGCAATAAAAGCCTACCTCTCCACTCCTCTGAACTGCTGCTGTGCATGCTTTGTTCAGAAAAAACAGTGGACTTCCTGGTCCAGCTATGCTCCTCAGGATCCCCAGAGGAACAGGAATTGCAGGAGCCCAGTGTGCAACCTGGTAAGAGAAAGCCTTGTCTCAAGACAGTCATTAGCACCCTTGAAGAGCCCCATTTCTCCTTCTGATGGGAACGTGGAGACCTGTCTGTGTTTTCCAGGTCAAACTGAGGCCCTTGAAGTCTGTGGCTGTTAAAAAGGGGGAGGGAGAAATACTCTTGCAGTCCAGACAGACACAGGTCTTTGTTACCTGGACCTAATGCCTACCTCTTGATTCCAAGGTCGTTTCTCAAGAGTGCTTGCAAAGGTCTGTGCTGTGCTAGCTACTATGCTGACGTCTAAAACCAGTTTGCCCAAAGAACCTGGTAATAGAGAATGGTGACGTGCAGAATTCCGTAACTTCCATGTAGCTGGTGCTGCCTACAAAGTCTGGCAGAGGGACAGCATTTGCAATGCTACTTTCCAGTACTAAAAGCTATTTCCCAGGTGACAGTAACCCTTTAGTTCGAATGTAGGGTTACCTGCTAAAGCAAACTGCTGTTGAGGAACAGTGCTAGTAGGTTGTCACTACTGCTAGCAATTGTGCGAGCTGCAAAGAGGGCTTAATGTGCACGTGCAGTGGCTGAGCAAGAGGCGACGTAAGCAGTCCTCTCTGCTGGTGCTGTCCTGCTGGGGCTCGACCAAACAGTGCTGCAGCTCTGAGCAAAATGAACTACATGAAAAGTCACTCTTAATCCCCTGCTCACCTCTCCCCCTGTGTGAATAAGCATTGCAGAACCAAGGTGAGCTATGCCCTATGTCTCCAGCTGCAGTGGGCATGCAGTTCTGCTGAGGGGGTGTGGTGTGGTTCGTTTGTTTTCCTTGCTTGGGCAAAACTAGGTGTGCAGGACTGGTTTGTATCAGGTACACTACAAGCTGTTGTAGTTTACAGGGATGGAAATGTAGCCATAGTGTGTGCAAGCTGATTATTGTGTGACACCAGACCCTGATGACGTGCTGAAGAGTGCTTCAGTGAATGTGTCCCTGCTGAAATGACTCTGTGGCAGTCTGTGTGTCTGCCAGTCTGTGAGAGCTTGGGGAATAAACTCTGGCTCGAGTTCTCTTGGTAAAAATACTGCATTCTGCCTACCTCGACTCCTCTATTGTTGAAATGCTGGTGAGAATTCAAGTGCAGCAGGTAACACTCAGAATAACCCAATGGCTCTGCCTCAAGGTTGGTTAATATGGACTTCTCCTAAGGGGGTCTGCGTGAGGGTACTGCTGTTGCAGCTGAAAGACTGCAGCAAGATGTGAGGAAGAGCCTTTCCTTTCAAGGTATATGGCCCTCAACAGACTGACACCTGCTGTAGCCAGAAGATACTCCTGTTATTCCATTGCCTGTCAGCAGCTACATGTCAGCTGAAATGCCTGTGTTCTGCACTTGCAGCCACTAGGGACTATTTGTTGTACCTGAAATTGTAGTATTGAGCCTGAACCCAATTCCTTTGTATTCCGAGGTGCCTTCCTCAGTAATAATGCTGGCTCTGTCTCTGCTAGAGTCTTTCACAGGTTTCTCTCTTCGTAAAGAGCTAGCATAGTATGAAGAAAAAGGTAATGAATGACTTTGCCTTATGTCCCAGTTAACATGGAGGAACATGAAGCTACCAGCTTTGTAAACAGTACCTTTGACATTTAAGGCCTTGAATAGCATGGTCAGTTTGGAAGTGGCTGCTGCATCTGTTCCAGCATTGGCTGCAGTCCCAATCCACTACCTTGCTCTTGTGGTGTGAAAACCACCAGGAGGAGCAGAAGGTTAAAATAATGGCCTTGCCCTCGTGTTTATTTTTAGTCTTCAGTAAATCTAGATCTGCCTGCTGCTTATGAAAGATGCACCTAAGCAACATCTCTTGGTTTCATCAGCTTGACAACCAACCAATTACCATGCAGTCCACCCTTCTAAACACAGCAGTGTCACAGACAGGCTAGAGTAACATATTACCATTGCAGTTAACTTTGCCATGAGTTTACCAATCCTAGAACTTAGTTTGTAAGAAAGGCTTGTAAATTAAATTTTAAAAAGGGCTGAATTTCTGCCTCTCAAACATGCTGCTGTTGTGGTATTCCTTCAGGGAAACCAAATGTAGCTGAATTGCTACCTTCTCATGGATTTGAGCTCGCCCATGATCTAGTGTCTGTATAAAAGAGCTGATCTCTTTCGACTAAACAGTGTAACTTCCATACCGTTTGTTATGTGTCTGTCTTGTGTCATCTTCTGTCTCCTAGTAAAAACTGCTACCTCTTAGCAGGCCGACTGTGTGCTATCTTGACAAGCATATCAGGAGTTGAAGTTTACCTTTCATTTGCTGTAGTTTGATACAGAAAGCAGCGTCTTCAAAGACAGTTTGAAGAACTAGCTTAAAATGTGCAAGAACTTCAGGAGTGTGAGCAGCTCACAGCACTGAACGCAGGAGGGTCGTGTGCCATTGTGAAGTGTATCAGTCATGAATATAATGTTGAGTGTGGTACATCTGCACAACTTCATGAAATGTCTCTTTCTCCCCAGCGTAGGAGTTTGAAGATGCAGCAAGCCCGATAGAGGAAAGAAGCATCTCCTTAAAGAAGTTGGACAATCTGAAACACCGACAATGTCTATTATGGATCACAGCCCCACCACTGGCGTGGTGACTGTTATTGTTACTTTGATCGCTATTGCAGCTCTTGGTGCCTTGATACTGGGCTGCTGGTGTTACCTGCGCCTGCAGAGGATCAGCCAGTCTGAGGATGAGGAAAGCATCGTAGGCGAAGGAGAAACAAAAGAGCCCTTTCTTCTGGTGCAGTACTCGGCTAAAGGACCTTGTGTAGAGAGGAAAGCGAAGCTAACCCCAAATGGCACAGAAGTACACAGCTAACTTAGAGCAACCCGTGTATGTGAACTATGCTTACGATGTGTGTAACCAGCAGAAGAATCCCTATACTGTGAAGAACCTGGTCACATGCACACTACTCATCAGAAAACACCCTGATGAGGATTAAATAAGCTTTGTTGGCAACTGCATGCACTGAGAAGCTGCACTTTGCATCAACTGCGTATCCTAATTCCTCTGTGACAGGCTGACTCACCTGGCATAATGTCCATTGCTGGCAATGGACACAGGGATAGAGTGGTGTGAAGAGACTACTAGTGGGTTTTGTTACTTGAATGTTTAGCTGAGCCTATTTTGATGGAGCTACTACTGTAATGTGAACTACTTTACAACTGTGAACTGTAAATAGGCTGCCAGAAGCGCTTTGCTTTGTGTTCCACAGCATATGGGAATCATATGATGCAACTGTACACAACACACAAGGGGACTCCAGAACCACAACTGTAGATGGAATTCCAGACCTTCAAAGCTGATTCTGCAGTTAAGGCTTCTGCTACTAAGTTGAGTGCACAGCCATCAAGTCAGAACTCCTGCTCTGAACAGTTTTCCTGATGCAGAACACTTTCTTTGAAAAGAAGGCATAAGCCTTCAGTAACATCAAGGGAGGAAACACAGGAGCTACAGCCAGGGAAGGCTGCTGACGAGATTAAGGTTTTGGTTGCTAGAACAGTTCTCCATGTGGATGGAAACTGCCCTTTTGATGGATTCCAACCTGGGAACCAGTGATGGATACTGAACCCTTGGGGACTGTCCGGAAGGTTTCCACAAGTTTGAAGTGGCAGCACAGTGGGCCTCTCTCGCCTGCACGCTGGAACTGCAGAAGCAGTGAATTGCTAAAGCTGGCAGAAGCGCAACTAGTAAGATTTTTTCCTGGAACCTCTGTTTGTGTACTTAGCAGTTAGGGTCAGTGTTGCCAGCCTGTAGTAAAAAGGCATTTTAGTCTACGGATGTACAGTCAACTACATAACTTGGTTTTGTACCTTATAGATAGCCCTCTTGAGTTAACTGTACTACAAGATAAGTTTCACTTCTTCCTACCAAAACCAATATTGATTTGGGCAAGGGAGATTGCAGTCAAAGTTTTCAGCATTGCTAACCATGGCAAAGTCCTTTCAACTAAGGACATTCCTTCCAGTTCCCACTCTGTGCCATGGTCCAGCAATGGGAATTGTAAAGAGATGTGTTAAATGGGCAGTTCTGGACCTCAGCGGTTTGGGGGGAGGAGAGAAGGCAGGAAGGGAACGAGAAGGAACAACACTGAGCCACCAAGGGCAGCTTACATGTTCTAAAACTCTTAGGGTAGGTGCTCATGCTTTGACCCTGCTGCCCTGTTTTCTATGACTTTATATGTAGCTTCCTTTACTTCCTGAAATTTTTAAACACTTAATTGCCTAGGAGGAAAAAAAGTTACTGTAAATCTGTTCCCTGAGCTAAGTTTCCAGTAATGATGTCAAAGTTCTTCAGCTCTGTCAGAAGCATTAGACTTCCTTCTTGTACCTGTGCATATGGAGTAACCATGTAACGTAGGCCTAGCAAGCCTGCTTGAGAACTGTCATTACCTCCAAGACAATAATGGCCTAGACAGTCTTGTCCCTTTCCTCTACAGTAAGATGTTGACTTGACTTGCATTTTTAGTGCTACCTTTTCTTTTTAAATTTAAAGGCTATAAATTTGAGGCAAAGTTTGTGTTGTCAGTAGCAAAAAAGCTCCTGCTGTTCTGTCTGGAGTACAATATGGGATACAGCCCATTATATGAGAGCTGTTCCTACCCTGGCACAGGCTTCTGAGATTAGTCCTAGTCTCGTGAGACTCGCGTGTAGAGCCAGACCCATACCCTTAAACTGCATATTCTACGCCTCTTACAAATCAAGGAGAGAAGGATTAATTCAGTAAGATGTTTTTTAGTTGTCAGTAGAGAACAGTTCACACATGGCTCTTGCAGGTTTCAAGACAGGTAAGTGATACAAAGTGCTGAAGTTCTAGAACAGATCAGTTGCAGCAAGGTGACTGTCCATTCCAGTTTACTGATTACACAGATGGTATCTCTTAATTCAGCAGAGAATGCAGTGTGAAGGGCAAACTTCAGAAATTACAGAAAAGTATAAATCAAAGATCTGATTTTTCTTTTTCACTGGCTTTCACTTGCAACTGCTAAAATATCTGATCCTTTGTCAGAGGTGCTTCAAACTGCTGCCCCTCAAAATCAGCATCTTTAATTTAAATGGATAGGTGTTTGCAAGATAGTGCAATAGTAAAGTGCAGAAAGTGTTTTCCATCCTCGTCTTCTCTTTAAACATGGGTATCTCAAGTTGTTCAAGTATACAAAAATATTCATTTGATTTTTCTTTTTCTAGATCACGTGGGGGAAGAAGTCTTTTATTTACAATGACTTTCAATAAAATTTGCATAAATACCTACCCATCGCTGACTTTGTGTAAGCAGTCATTTGGTCCTGTTTCCACTACTGTGCTCTGTCTCTATGCTATCAGTATTATCAATGCTATCAATATTTCCAATCCTTTCTTCCTCTACTGTGCCAGTAGCTGTTGAAACTGACACATCACCATTGTCAGAAACTGTGTGCTCTGGCTGAAGGGATTCCTTAATTTCATCTTTGCTCTGTAGTTTTCCTTCCTTTGATGCTACCAGGATTCTCAGTAGAGTATTCTCTTTAAGGAGGTTTTCTGATGCATCAGCTAATTCTTGAAGCTTTTTGGCCATTTCTAATAATTCCTGATTCTTCTGGTCGTATGTGGCCTGTAACTGCTCACTGTGGAGCTTCAGAGTCTTGTGCTGCTTTTCCAGTGTGTGTTTTTGCTGCTGTAGTCTATGTTCCTCTCTCCTGGCCTCAGAAAGCTGTGCTTCAAGCTGATCGTGGGCCTGATGAAGGGCACTGATTTCTGATCTTAACTTCTGAATCTCTCTCTCCAGGTGGGAGATGTGTCCTTGCTGTAGAACTGTCTCTTTATGTAGGCATTCTTTGGTACAGGGCTCTGATGAAAAGAGACTTGAGTGATGTAAAATGAACTTAAGAAGATTAGGAAGGTTAACTGAAACGTCTTCAGGGAACTTCACACTTTGTTCCTTCCTAGAAAGACACAAATTAATATTAAAGAGTCAGAGAGAAACAATTATTTTATCTAAGCATCTGCTGCTTAACTTTTTTCTTTTAATCAAGAAGGGCTCATAAAGCATCTATGAGAAACCTGAACTCCTGCAATAAAAGTAGAGCAGCGAGGTCGGTGGTTTCTTTAACCACATGAACCCTTGTACCTGTACTCCAGTTTGGGTGCTGTAGGCATCTGCACTGGCATTTGTGCAAGAGCAAAATACTCAGTCATTGCAGGAAACAGTTCACTCTTAAATACCTAATTATTAGTTAAGAGCTTGAAAGAGATGTAGAGCCATCACTGCTGGGCAAGTGACATCAGAGTGTATTGATATGTTAACATTTGTGAAGAAGTTGAACATTTAAGTGTTCCTAGTTCTACACACCCTGTTAGAGATTAAGTCCAGATGTATAAAGCTCTCCCATGGGAAATGACTGGTTTGAACCTATGTATGTTATCCTGTGAGAAGTGGCTCAACATGTTCGACATGGGAAGGGGACTGTAAAGAGCAGAAAAGTAGAGTTTGTGTTTAAGCAGTAAGCAGTCACTTTAGTCAGAAGCAAAGCCCTTTTGCTGTAAAAAAAATTACTTTTTTTAACTTGTTCCTCTTCATACTTAGTCTTTATGCCACTAAGGTGATCAAGGAAGCAAGCCAAACACGTTTTGTTTGTTTTTTCCTGAAGCTCCAGGAACTGGAGTAAGCTCCATACTAAGGCCAGCACAGGGAAAGGCAGGCCCCCACTGCCTTCTGCAACAGCATAAACTGAACCTGACAAAAGAATTCAAGCTGGCTAAGGACCAACAAGTACCAAATTTCTTCCTCAAGACCATGTGCCTACTTTAGTGTAAAACACAGAAGGCTAAAAGCTGTCGTCTGAGGACTAGACAGGAACTATTAAGCTTCTCTTTCTGAACCAATTCTGTTTTAAGCCTTTTACTCAGTGTGTTCCAGCATAACCTGAGTTTGCTGCCTCCTGACTACTGCAATAGAGCTACTTACACTTCAGGCTGTCTAACTGGGAAGCTGGCTAAGTGTTCATCACTCTGTACTGTCTTGTAGCCTCTGCCAGGCAGAAGCATATTCCCTCTTTTGTTAGGCAGACAGCAAAACACAGGAAAGCTGAGTGTACACTTCTCTTTGGTTGCCAAATTCATAACCTGATTGAGGGTAGGTAGTCTACCTTCAGACACGGTTTACTTACAGAAATCAGGAAAAGGACATAGGATAACCCCCCCCAAATGATTCCATAGCAAGCAAGGCAGATTCAAGTGTAATGCCTAACGCCTTAAAGTTCACCACAGCTGCTCCTGCATGACACACACCATGAACAACTCCATCCTCACGCGACGCGCTTTTGAATGGCTTACACCATGCACTTGCAACAGGGGAGCTGGGTACCAATTGCAGTTGCCTCAAAAATGCTTTCTGTGAAATCCAACTCGTATGGGATCTAAACATATGCTCATTTTATTCACTAGGATGTACTAACAGCAACTCAAGAACTTCAGCCAGGTGAGGCTCCTGTCCCTCAAAAGTAAACTGTTTCTGGAAGCATAAGCAACACACAAACTTCTGGTGATCAACCAAGTTACTCTTGTAATTACCATCAGCAGTTTCTCAGCTGACAATCGACTCACATCCAAGTTTAATGACTCATGACAATTTAGGCAAAAATAGTCTGCACTAAGATAAAGCTGACTCCTTATACAGTGCTAATATTTTACTAAGTCATCATCATTATTACTAATCAAAACCAGAGTGGGTGTCAGAAAAGCTAGAAGGCTATTTAAACCAAAAAGCAAACCAAAATATTAACAGCCTGTAGTGGAAAGAAAGTGAGAACAGAGTTAATTTGCAAAATTTGTCTCAAGGCAAATGCATAAGGAGCTGCACAGAAAGCTGTGAGCCACCTTTATATCCAAAATGGACATAAAACTACTCTAGCAGTGCTAAGGATGTGCCAACAAAACCCAGCTTCCCTGATTACGTAGATGCAGCAGCATGTAAAACACAGTGGGGAGGAAAAGCAATGACTAGAGCTAAGGTACCTTACGAAGCCAGGTGGGACGTTACAAAACCAGTATCACCAAAACTACTCGGTCTGTCCTCCAGAGACAGTCTAGATCTGCTTCATAAAACAGACCAATGCAAAAGTAGGAGCTAGGAAAAGAAACTGGGAACACCAGACATTGCAGTAACACAGGGAAGATGAAAACTTCATCCACCATAAATGGTTTTACTGGTGTAAAACTTGCTTGAGCTGTGCTTTAAAATAATGCAAGGAAAACCCTTTCATTGTGTTATTCACCACACTCTTGTCTCCTAGAAGGCCAGTGGTTCTGTAAACACAGATCCGTGCTCAAAGGGGGAGGGAAAGTCACTTGACTTTCCAAATACTGCACTGGGGCTCATTAACTAGAACAGTCCTATAACTGTAGCCACAATACTCTTTGGAAATCAGTTTCTAACTTCTCCCAGCCCTAAAATTAGTCATGGGAGTACTCCAGGGGTTGTTAACGTGGTTAGGTCTAGCGGACCTTTGGCGTATGCCACTCGATCTAGCAAAAGTAGAAGACAAAAGCGTACGATGCCTCCTTGTCTCAGCTGTCAACAGCACCTCGTGAAACACACGCGGCTCATCTCAACTGAGACTGGGACTACTCATCTTTAAACCAGCAGTTCCTTGTAGCCACCCAAGCCAGCCTGACCTAACGGACTGTGCAAACGAGAGAGAAAGAATCTGAATGCTGGGAAAAGTGGAAAACAGAGACGCAGTGGAAACTGCAGAACTTGACAGGTAACTGGACCAGGGCATCGGCGCTGAAGAGCACAGCTTCTGCTGTAGGAAGCACTGCACTGATGGAGAGGCACACAGCGTGGAACTACTGGGGGTGAGCTCCTGCTCAGTCAGCCTATGGAAGAGGAGGACTGAAACCCTGCCGCAGGAAGGGGGTAGGGGGAGCCAGGTCTGGGGCAGATTTGCAAGACGTTGTACAGAGGAGGGGAGACGAGCTGGAAGGTGGGGCGACTCAGAACTGAAATAAATGAATCTGTTTCTGCACCAAATGAATTGCAAAATTTAATGCACAGGTTTAAAGACTTTCTGGTGGGTAACACTGCACAGCACCATTGGCTGATGATAGAGGTCTCGAGAGAGAAGGTTGGAAATCAACATTTTTATTTTACATTGCAAAGAGGCACATGTTTATTATAGTACTTGTTTTCCTTTCCTTTTGATAAAATCTGTAGTTGTGCAAGACTGAGTTAAAAAAGAGAGTAAGTTTTCCTTTAAAAAAAAAAAAAGCAAACAAAACCCAAGGTCAATCGAGTCTAAAGCCCAGGGCATACATCTAGCACCAAAACCCTGTCTGAAACAATAAACCAAACCCTTTGGAAGGCTTCTGGCTCTGTTGCTTCTAACATACATTTCTTGTTCCACAGCCTATGACGGGCAGGATGCACCTGCACTGCAGGAACAGAACAGAAGTGACACATGGGGTTTGAAAGAAGATCACTTTGAGCAATGAATACTCTGAAGTCCCTCTCTCTGCTTATGTTACACTCATTCTGCCACAGGGGACTGAGGGGAAAAATAAAAACCCACCGACTAGGATGACTGTAATATTTCCACAGGGTACATAAACACGCCTTTAGTACTCAGATTCTCTATTTTTCTTTTTAAAGACAATTTTTTTACTTAAAAATGCATAATCCATCTCCTCTCCCTCTAGAACATCAGTATTGTTCATTTTTGTCCTCTTTAATGAGACTAAGCTTGGGCTTGATTACTTACTCTCTGCCTGTGCTTATTTTTTATTTTTCTTCACTAAAAACATAGCAAGCAAATTTTACTGCAAGAATCCATTATAACACTGAGATCTCCCTTATCTTACCAGATTAGAAGCAATTAGATACAAGTTGCACTAGAACCACATTGCACCACTATCTAGATAATTCCTCCCCCCTTTTCCTCTCCTGTAGTCATTAATTTATTTGGACAATGCCAACGTAATAAATTTAATACAACAAAATAATAAGGAAAAATACCTGAAGAATAAGGTTAGTAACGCTGGTGTTCATAAATAAAAACTTGCAAGCAATTAAAGAATGACCTTTGGAGGGAACATTAACACTCTGCATGCAACCAGCTGGGGTCTGTTTGGGGTTTGGGGTTTTTTTAATTAGAATATGCATAGAGAAAGAATGCATATACGGAAACAAACTGGCTTTTTTCTCTACTAACACATGTAACCAGATAATAATTATAACCTCATAAAATCAAAGTTAAAAAACCCCAGGAAAAAGAACTGCATTACCTCTGACTAGGAAAAAATAAAATGGTTGGGAGCCGGTCTGTCATGAATTCCCATGGGAGGTCATTTCGAGTGATATCAATTCTGTTAAGAAAAGACAGCCATGAAGAGAACAGGCAGGTGAACATCTGTACTTTCTTGTAAAGCTCTTAAGTGATTGGAAAGAAGGAAATGCAAGTATTGGGAAAGTCTAAATGTGTTGTGTCCAAAACGTATCTCGCATACGAGTGATGAGGAACCTCAGTTGGTTGATGATCTGTTATGTTTTTCTCTACATTTTTATGTTTTCTTTAATTACAAACAGAATTTTTCCTAATCACAGCAATGTTGTTATAAAAAGAAACACAGATGATCACATCAGCAATAGTGCAATAAAAATAACACAGCAACTGAAAGAACTCCAGAGTCAGAAGAGAGAATGGCTGCAACTGGAGAGCAGCATTACAGCTGTGCAAGTAAAGCTGCAATTGGAAACGGGTGACAGCTCCAGATTTTAACTGAATTCTCCTCCTACACATCTCATGCTGCCCCCTGGAGTAAGTTCAGTCAGGATGAAGCAAGAATGCAATTAGAGCAGGTCTTGTAGGTACTGAGACATTACCAAATACCTGAACAGGAATGTCTGGGTTGCCCTGAACTATTAAGAACACTGGGAACACTCTACAAAACCACTGATAGACACGTGCTCTGGTATTTAAAGAAAAGATCCACCTGCAGATATGGAACCTGCATATGTCTATGAATTGCTTTTGGCTGGGATAGAGCAGATTTCCTTCACAGTACCTCGTATGGTGCTGTGCTTTAAATGTGTAACGAACACAGTGCTGGTAACACGGGAATGCTCTGGTTGCTGCCACATGGCACTTCCACAGCACCAAGGCCTCCTCATTTCTCACTCTGCCCCCACACTGGCTACGCTGGTGCGTGGGGACACGACCAGGCAGATGATCTGAACTAACCCGAGAGATCTATTCTGCCCTTATAACACCATGTTGAACAATAAAAGGGGAAAGCAGGAGTTTAGGGGGTTGCCTTATCTGGGAACCATCTGGGCATCGCTCTACCCACAGGAGGTGGTCAGTGGCTGCCTTTCAGTCGCTTGCTTTGCTTTCTTCTCTCTCTCTCTTTCTCTTAAGGAAACTTAAAGGTTAACTGCACTGTTTAAAAATTCTTTTTAATTAAACTGCCTAACTACTGCAGTGAGATTGAAAACCACCAGTTTTAGAGGGGAAGACAAGAGGATGCATTCAAAGAGAAATGAAGCAGATGTCATTCACATCTATTATTGCAAGACTGTAAAGAGAAAAGGAAGCAATTATTTTCTAGGCTGATGACTTCAATGAACTTGCATTATTCCAGAAAGGTGAAATAGGAATCTTTTTTACCTTGCCACAGTGAAATTGTCTGGAGGCAAAAGCCGAGCAAGTTGAATAAAGATGTGATTAAGAGAAGCACAGAATCCACACCACTGTGCATAGTAGAGCAGCAAGATATTCTGGAAAATGAAATGGAGAAGAGTTTGATTATCTTCTGCAGGTAATCTGCAGCAACAGAGGACTAGTCTTCACAGCATCTCAGCCTGGGAACCCTTCAAATGGGAAAAGAAACAATATCCTAATGTTAGTAAACTTCATTCGAAGGTATTTACCAATGCCCTCTATCTGTGCAGAGTTCTGTGTTACAAATGAGCAAAGCACATCAACGTAAAAAAAAGAATGAGACCCATTCCTCAAGAGTCTGAGTGATGACCTGCAGGAAGCTTCCCAGGAATGAGGTGTACCTTTTCACTCAAAACCACAGCATCCTGAAAGGTGTTAGCAGTCACTTCGGTGATTGCACGGTGGTTATGAAAATGGACTGAAGCGTCGTCGTCAACAAGGTGCCTTTTCAAGGGACTGTAGAGAATACTGAAATTTTTTATGAAGTTCTCTGAAATGAAATGGATACATAAAGTTATTTCAGTTCCACAAATGTGTGATTTTCGTAGTTTGTACTTCGGAATTCAGATGAGTCATTAATCCAGTGTCATTAATTTTGACAGCTTGCTATCAGCTCTTACAATAAATCACCACTGACGTGAAAACAAAATTTCACTGGTTTTTTTGTTTTACTCACTACAGCTGTCTTCACTTGCCCTGGTCTTGCTTCTACTCGAAGTACTACAGTCATCATTTTCTACCCTCCTAATCTAAATCCACACCTGGTAAACCATAAATAGCATCTTCTCAATATTTTTCACTTCCTACATAGCATTGAAGTATTTGGCCCTTGTCTTGGAGGCTTCCCTTAATTTTGCATGTATTTGCATTTCTTCAGTTTTTACTTACTTTCCTTGTAACTCTCCTTTTGCTTTAGACCTTTAAAGACTGTGCTATTCTCAAGCCAGTATGACCAGCCACCTTTTGTTTATCCATGACCACCTTCAACTTTCAGCTTAGTTTTAAGATATTTAACAAGTAGCTGGACAGTGGTAAAACTTTACAAGAAACTCCCAAGCCCTCAACTACCTTCAGCGACACTACTCGGAGCCTGGACAATGTTCTCTACATTGCTGCAAGGTATCAACTGTATCCTCCTTTTCAATTTAGACAGAGACATTATTCTATGCATTAGAAAATAAGAGTAATCAGAAGATATCATATCAAATCAGTATCATATCAAATTCAGTAATCAGAAGATATCGTATCAAAGACACTAAAAATAATTATTTGATCCAATAGAAACTGCTGGTGTTGGTATTTCCAGACCAAAGGTCAGCCCCGAGTAAAAGTGGCACTTTTCTACACACATAAAAAATAACCACACTGTCAAGTTTCTTTCTGAAATGCACACAGTAAATTTGATTTTATATTCACTATTCTGCATTTCATCAAATTCTCACACCAGACCCAAACAAGAGGGTTTTTTCTAGACCTCCAGTTTTGGAATATCCACATGTGATTAAGTAGTAACTGAAAGGAGGGAGATAACTGAAAGACACACCCCTGAGTTTTCAGAAACCATCTGCAAAACCTGAACTCTGTTAAACACAAATATGTTTTGTCAATAAAAAAAAAACCAACCCACCCTGTAGTTAAGAGGCATTGGGAAGTAAAATAATTTTTTTAAAGAAAACCAGAGCAAACACAAAACCCAAACATCCAATCACGATGACTCCTGGACAAAATGCGAAGAAGCAAAGTTTTCAGGAAGTTCAAGTAACTTGCACTAGAAGAATACTGAGTGTAAGTGAGCAGAGACACTGTCATCACGCCCGGGAAATCCGGTGACCTCAGAACAGCGTGAGACAGAAAGTACTGGGAACAGAAAGGGGAAGGAAACGTGCATCTCCTCATTCTGATCTTATTTTCTCCTAAACATCCTTTTATGGTCATTGTGGTTTTTGTTTGCTTTTCCAAAGTGCTTTTCTGGGGGGTTGGGATGGAGACAGGACACAGCACTGGATGGGATCCTTAATAAGACCAGGACTATTTGTTCTAAGTTGTGCATCCTTTTGTACTTACAGAAATGGAAATGTAATTAATGCTGTAAGAATTATTTTGACAAACCTTCTTGAACCATTTCTTTTAGTGCTCCATTCACCTGAGCGTACTTCCACGTGTATCTACACTACTAACACTAAAAGCCTCGGCGTTTGCTGAAGGTGGACCAGTTGTGCACACCATCATGATAGCTCAGGGCATGCTGACAGGCTTTAATGCACATGGACAGGCAGGTTGTGTCTTGTAACTTGCAAGTAAAATAGAAATGTGATTGGGTTGGTTGGGGTTTTGTTAGCCCTTTTTTTTTTTAATTGGGGGGGTGGGTGTTGTTTTTTGTGCATTTTTGTTGTTTGGTTTTGTTTGTTGTGGTTTTTTTGGTTGGCTGGTGTAGTTTTGTTTGCTTTTGTCTGGTTTTGTTTTGTGTGGGGTTTGTTTGGTTTTATTTGTTTGGTTTTGTTGGTTTGTTGTTGTTTTCTGGGTTTCTTTTGTTTGGTTGGTTTGATTTTTTTTTTTCTTTCCTCCTCCAACTCAGCCAAGAAATAGCATTGACAGATTTGGCCAAAATCACTTCAGAGCTCTACACTGAAAACAAACATGGTTTTCAAAATAAATGTAAAAACCCTTGATAAGTTGGTTTCAGAGAAGAGAAAAGGCAGTATCTTCTCTGATGACGTGGGCAGTATCTTACAAAATTCTGGGGTATTTTGGTGCACATAACAGCTGAGCAAACACCAACAGAACCATTAATATATACAAACATCTGTAATATCAAATAAGTCAGCTGCCCAGTAACTGTATTTTTTTCCACAAGCAAGTTAGTTTAGATTTTACCAATTCTTTTAGTGAATCAGGCAGTCAAGAATCACACATTTTGAGGTTCACTTCCTTTAAAGCAAATTACCTTTGGTATAAGAAACTAAGTTCTTGCATCCTCTAAAACACAAATCTACTTACTGCCTAACTACTAGAAGATTGGAATGGAATAAACTGCAGTTCACAAAGTTAACTACAGTCTCACTTTTCAGAACAGCATTAAGTTTTCCATTCACAAGCTTATTGCACACTCAATCTTCTTATTTCAAGCATTTGTATAGGAGATACCATACCCAGGGTAGATCCAGTGAGTGACTCATTTTGATCCAAGACATAGTGCACTTCTTCTTTCAGATCAACAATGGCAGCAAATTCCTTCAGGTGAGTAGATCTTGATGCTCCTAGTCTCTCTGCATATATCCAAAAGAGATTTGAATCCAGTAGATAGAGATTTAAGGTTTTGTTGGTCCTGCAGCTCAGACCAGTAATGTTAGTGCCACTGATATCAAGGTCAGGAATAAAACAATTCCTATCCTCAATGTGAGGAATAGAATGTTGGGCATTATCTTTCTTCCCATGGGAAGAAAATGCTACTTTGGGGGTCTGAAAGATGGTCTTCTCAGAACTAATGAAACTTAAAAAATGCCTGTTTACTGTCCTGCAGCATGCAGTGTAATAGCTAAAGGGACTATAGAAACTTAAGAAATTGCTGCATTCTATGGTATTTGATATGACTTGAAAAAAGGTATGTTCCTGGAGGTAGAAAGAGTCCAAAGCTGCTTCTATCTCTAAAAAGTTACAGTGTGGCACATGGACTTTATTTGGTTTGACACCAAGAGTCTGGTTAATGCAAAGCTCACAGACATTGTGAGTTCTGGATATCGAGTGCCACTGTGGAAGCACCACTGTGTTACAACATGGATACTTGGTTATTGAAAAGGTTTCTGATAATTTCATAGGTGCATCTGGTACAGAGGAATCAAAAGCTGGTGAATCAGGGTCTCCTAAATGCTTAAGATCTGGCTCAGCTGCCTGGCTTTTATTACAGCTGTGGTATTCCAAGGCCACTTTGGTAACCTACAGAGGGAGGAAAAAAAAGAAAAAAAAAAAGAAAAATGCAAGATTAACTATACATAGTTCACTTAAAGACAGTTATCTTTGCAGGTTTAACAACATATATGTAATTAGAGATGGAATTTCAGAAACAAGAAGTTGACTACTCTTGTCCTTCATTCGTACAGAAAGGTTATAGGAGGCTCTGACTTGGTAACAAAGTTCAATTTTCAGATATTTCAGCACATAAGAATTAAATGTATAGAACAACAAAAGGCCACCTGAAATTTTTTTTCTGTTTACTACACTGATCTCAAGGTCCTCTTTGCATCATATTTACAACAGTGCAGTAACACTACATTTTAAGGTCAAATCCCACTACATGAAGCATTAATCAGTACAGGTTCCTTATTTTCCAATGCAAGAAAATAAATAACAGCATTCCCATATGAAAAGGGACCGGAGATTTTTGGTGGTGTAGGTGGATGTACAGTTTTGTAAAGGATCACTAACAGTGTTGAAGCAATGTAATTCTCCCAGCCACAGGCATACAGCACCTGTACTTTGCACACAGAAGTGGAGAAGAAAGGAAAGAAGGAAAAGAGAAAAAAAAAAAGAAAGAAGCCTGCCTCTCTGTGCAAACATTCTTGTGCTGCAGCATGATTTTGGTTTACATGAACAAGGCAAAATAAGTGGCAAAAAAGGCACGTGTATAGACCACAGAAGGAATTCCCTTTCTAGGAGATAAGTAACAGAACATACAAGAAAGGAAGATAAAAGAGAAAGGTTCCCTCATCCTCATCTATCACACTAAACATAATCAGAATATAGAACATCCATACATTGCTTACACAAGAACACTCTGACAGGAGTCATTATAATTATCACAGGGATGGGGAAGCATCACATCTGAGCGGGGTGCTGTCACGGGACCAGCAGGATCAAGATGTGGTCTACAGCAGGTTTGTTACCATCTTTTAAGAAGTCATCATTCAATGTTTTCACCCTGAAAACACTCAGCTAAATACTTAAAAGAATCCTGGCTCATCCTACAATCTTACCCACAGATTTTGCCTATCTACACAGAGAAACACGCGAAGAAATTTTGAATGGAAACCAAGATTTTCAGTAAGACATCTCATTTCAGTGAGCTACTATCAGGAAAAAATATTTAGTTCAGAGCTCTCAATATATAACTTCTTTGCACCTTTGCCTTTTTCTTTGCAACTGCCTTACAGTCAAGTGGTTTCATCCTTGCTGAACTTCACAGGACAGCTGCAGTAAACATCTCTTCCCATGGTAAACAAATTGTAGAACTGCACTTAGATACGGAGATATTATGCAGGATCAACTGAAGTATTTTGTATCTCATTTCACATTTTGATGTGGATAAATACTGTTATTTAGCAGAATGAAATCTGAAACAGGACATCTTGTGTTGCACTGAACTGACCTCATCGCTCTCTACAACTCCCTGACAGGACATTGTCGAGAGGCTGGTGCTGGTCTCTTCTCTCGGGTTATTAGTGACAGAACCAGAGGGAATGACCTCATGCTGAAACAAGGCAGGTTGAGACTCGACACTAGGAAAAAATTCTCCACGGAAAGAGTGGTGGGCTACTGGAACAGGCTGCCCAGGGAGCGGGTTGAGTCACCATCCCTGGACGTGTTTAAGAATCGCTCAGATGTAGTGTTGGGGGATATGGTCTAGGGGTGAACTTGCAGAGTAGGGTGCAGGGCTGGACACGATGATCCCAGGGGTCTTTTCCAACCTAGATGATTCTGTGATCTAAATAAGCAGCACCTATTACTAGAGTGTTTAGTCTGGGACAAGCATCACTGAATTAAATCTGCCAAAAGACAGGTTAGTACAAGAATTTCTTTCTTTAATTACAAGCATTTTTCTTCCAGTCCTTATGCAAAGATTTCCCCAACCCTAACTTGTCACAATCTAGCTTTTATTGTGTCCGCTCCTAGTTTGGCTAAATACTGTATTATAAATTATTTTCATTTTCTCCTCAATACTGCAATGTTAATTAGGTCTCCTTGTGGAAATCACATATTCCGGGACCTCAATGCCATGTATACAAGTCAGCATTGCCATCAAAACTTAGCCCTGCTTCTCAACTTCTACAGATGCTGGTTTCTCATCCTACACTGTTCTTAGTGCTGCCCCATCACCACTGAGAGTCGCCTTTGGGTGATATACTATATATATACACATTATATATATATATATACACATTACTGCACAGCTACACAAACTCCTGTCCTAGGCCAGTCACAAATGGAAATAATGGCAGAGGAAGAGAAAATTGGAAGGGGAGTAAGGAATGCACAGGATACACTCTTGTTTGAGTTCCATCAGCTGGAACAGAAAGACAAAGATCTGCATCTCACACTGCTCTCACCACGAAAAGAAAGTCAAGGAGAAGAGTTCGGTGCTGGTTCTAAACACCTGCTGACATGAGACAGGCCTGCTGTGCCCGATGCAAACAGCGTAAGGCAGTTGGGATAGCATGGCTTGAGAAAGTGTTTTAAATGAAATCAAATACTTTCAACGTTGAAATAAAATGGGACATATGTCACAGTTAAGCTCAGAACTCTGACTGGAGTTCTCAAGTTCTAGTATTTTGCGGAAAAAAGTAAAATTATTTCACTTACTTCATCTAAAAGAGGATGAATTTCTGCTAAGGGATCATAAGGTATAAATACAAGAAGCGCTGGTCCTTTCTTCAGCTCGTTGTTCAGCAGAAGGCTTTTCCCACCATGGGGTCTCAGCCAGCGTATAAGCATCTCTCGATTTTCCAGAGCCCACTTGCAAATGTTCTCCGCAGTATAGTTCATGGTGTCATTTGGATAGATCTTGAAGGGGTGGGGAAAAAAAATGGTAATTCTTTGTCTTCACTTGGTTTAGTAACGAATGCAGCAATCCAACATGGCATGCTTTGTTACTGTACTGCCTAAAACTCTCCTTCTAAGAGAAGCCTGCTGAATAGTGCAATTCCAGCAATACATACACCCTTTCCCCTTTGGGAAATGGTTCCAAATGCACATCAGAGGAGGAACACAATCTTTCAGGCAAAAAGTATTCTACTGGGGAAGCTCCTCTTTCTTTCCTGCATAAATATAGATTTTCATTATAATTGAAAAAGCTCAGTCTCGAGTTGGTTTCATCACGAATCTTGATTTATGGTATACTAGAAAACTTTTTTTCACTAATTGTTCACCATACTAACTCAGTTTAAATCAGTCTTTCAAAGACCTCAACACCAAGACTGCATTTAAAACTAGTATGTCTTAACACTGAATGTGGGGAAAAGAAAAGCATAGTAAGAAGTGTTCATAGGTTCTAGGGTCATTTTAATAAATTTTAAAAGTTTATCTTAGATCGTTTGCATAGACAAAAGTAGTTTAACTTATTTACCGGTAATGTAACCTGAAAAAAAATCCGTATCTTCCCTAATAGTTGACTAAAACACACGTTACAACTCTGTTCTTCACAAAGCCTCCACTCAGCACAGATAGATAAGGTCTCGATGCCAAACAGCACATTTCAAACAGTATTTTCGCTCTTAGTCTTCCCCAAACAAGGAACATGGATTAATTGTTACCATATGTTTTCATTTAACGCTATTTGCGTGATTTTCCTAATGAGTGTATTGTCATAAGTGCAAGTTTCCACTACTCCTACTATCCCTCTACAAAAATCTCTTTGTCCGTATCCTCACTCAAGGAGCTTTCTGACCCACTGAAAGAGGAAAAAAGCTTTGTGTTGTCATTTGAGGTGCTTGGATGTTTTGGTTTTGTTTCAACAGAGACAATCAACCTGGGTCTTGGTGACCATTTAGACCAGCTGCTGACTGACAGAATGAAAATGGGTATTACTGTTCTTAAACACCCTTCATCCTAAAGCTTCTTGAAACACTTACTTTCTGCTGACAGACCTTCCATCACCAGGTACCGCCTCAGCGTCACTACATGGTAAACAGGGTACTCACAAGAGAGGTGTTGACGTGTCTGTGCAAATAGACGCTGCCTGAAAGCACCAAGGGGATCTCCTCTGCAAGGCGCTTCGCTGTGATCACTCCAAAGCGTATCGTTCCAAGGTAATCTGAGGGGGCAAATTTTCAGTTTTTACAGCTATACATCTTGAACTTCTCTCCTGGAAGCCGTAGAAGATTATCTTCAAACCAAAACACAGAACATTGCTGCAGAACGGATAAGAAATCTTACTAAATAGCAGCTGCCAATGCTGGTGATTAAGTGATGCAGAAGAAAGGTGCCAAGAGCGGGCAACAAGAACAGATGTGCTCCTCTTATGCAATTGAAATAGAAAGAATGTTAACCTGAATGGTCCAATTTCTTGATTCGCTTATTAAATATGGAATCCAGTATCACAGATGAACCCTGCTACATATTCTGGCATCTCAAAATCCCAGATGAGATATACACAAAGGACAGGTACGAACATTGGCTCTTTAGATGATGTACATTTACAGTGAATAGTTCTTTACATACATACTCTATTATTGCTGTATTCAGAGATACGTATACACAAGAACAGAATGCTTCTCATCTTTACATTGTGAAGAAACCAACCCAACATACAACTGAGGAAATTACAGGAGAAAATATAGGAGAACAGGCTAAAAGCCAGTAAAAAAAAAAATTAAATCAGGATAACGGTACCAATTTCCTCCATTTGCTGAGAGGAAGAAATATCCGTAAACTACGCTAATCTTAACTTTAAGAAAGTTCTATCCAGAATTTATAATCCCCCCCAAAAGGTATTAATCATATACAGTTTGCATATTTAAGACACAAGAGGTTTTGTATTTTATATTATTAATTCAAAACACAGGAAGAAAGCCCTTCTCATGCTGCCTTCAGTCAGCTCCCTAACTCCATCCAGGAAAACACTGTTGAAATCGTGTCACTATGTATTGACAAAGTTCATCCTAATGCCTCTGAAGCTCACATTCCAATGCTGCACAAGATTGAGGATTCAGTTTCAGTCCATACTAGTCTGGTTAGGTCTCCCCACGGGTTGCAGCCACACACGCAGGGTTTTGAGGAACCTGTGTCGTAATGCACCCCCGAGTATCAGCCTGTCACAGACTTTATTCCATGATGGCCAGATACGTACTAAGCCTTTTACGAAAGCAGTCCTCACACTGTAGTAAGACAGTCTCATAATTAAATCAACATCAAGAAACACTCAAAAGGGACTAATTCTCAAGTATTGCAAGGAAACTACTGAAGCCCGTAACACGTAACTCATTCACAGCTTGCTTGAGTTATGAAAATGAAGCTTTTACCTTTCTTTAGTGAATGCAATGCTGACGTGAAGAACGTTAAATAACCAGGAGGTTGAGGTGAAGCATTGAACTCAAAATACCCTAGAACTCCAGGCTGAAATAATAAGAATTAGAGTTAGTTAAGGTATTTTCAAGTACAAAATACAGGGGGCACAGCAATTATTTACCTACAGTAAAACACAATGGATTTTAAACAGACAACAACGTTTACTGAAGAACAGCCACTCTCTGCTGCAAGAAAACGTTTAGTATTAGAAGACTGAAGGGAGATAAGTTCTAAAGTTGTAACTGAAAATCTATGTATAAGAGAGTACATTTATGGCTGTAAATGCTGAAGTTTCAAACTGCTTGTCCCATGTTAGCTATTAAGATAACTAAAAGCACTATTTGCTTTGCAGCTGTTTGAGAGTCAGTTCCAGCACCAACCTAAGAACCATAAGCATCATAAAGTCTTCTTTCAGAACTGGAATATCAAATGTGATTTTTCAGGTGTACAAACAACTTCAGTAGTAACACCTTAATTGTTCTCTGTATTGCACATAATTACCAACTACATGTGAATTGACACATTTGATGTGTCACTGCTTGGAGTGCTAAGCCCATCATTAAGCTATCAGTCATTCTACATTTTTTAGGATATCCTGCAGGAGTCAAGTCAGAGCCCAGCTGCACAAAAGTAATGAAAGACCATCCCACCTGCATATCCATAGGGTTCTTCAAATTGCCAAACAAATCAATAAATTAAAAGACTTCCCTAAACAGGCCTATTGACTTTGCCAGGTATGAAGCCCAAAGGGCTTCATATTAAAACCGGGAAGAGAACGTGGGAGAAGCTGACTTGGTACAGAGAGGCGTGTAGACTCTAAATATCAATTCTTCCAATATGGGCTTTAATCCATCACTCAATTTGCCTTAATAAACTTCCATGCCAGAGTTAAATGAGGGAGTTTGGTTATCTTGCGTTGTTTCCCAGTTCCACCAGTGGATACAGAAAGAGTATTTGATACACAAAGCACCAGCACTCTAGGAATTGCTGTGGAATAAAAGATGGCTCAGCTGATCACCCATCTGCATGGCAAATACATTCCCACACAACTATTTTCATTCAGTATTTCGGAGGTTCCTTTATTTTTTTTTGTTGAGCTTTACAGACAAAAATTTAAGTTTATTTTCAAAAAAAAAGAACTTATGTTTTACCTGTTACTGTCATTAGTGCTATGAACTCAGTTATTCATTCCGGCCGTGAGAATTGAGCTAATTCAGTATCAATTATTGACCTTGGGATGCCCATTCCAGCTAATGACCTGCTCTTTTGAGGCAGGAGTTATCTTTTGAAAATAAATGTTAAACATAAGATCTTCATTCATAAAAACTCCTTAAGAGGTAGCCCAAGAAAATTATCAATAATAAAAGTAAGATACAAGCAATGAGGGACATTTCTGTGATAACAACTGTCAGGAAGGAAATAAAAAAAGTAAATAGAAGTGAAAACGCACAGCAAAATAACAACTCCCATTCCTCATTTTCAGACAATAAACACATCAGTAATTAGTGTTCCTATTTTTTTCCTTGTACAAAATTAAGAAGGTAAAGAGAAAAAATCCCTTCGAAAAAAATAATCATTTAAAGCATTCCAGTGAAACACAGCTGTCTCCTTATTTTTGTTATCAAAATGTTAGTTTCCCATTTCCTAGGACCATTTTTGAATGCTCTTACTGCACGAACTAAACTTATGGCACCCAAGAGTGAATGAAGGAAAAGGCAACAGTGACAGGAAGCCAAAAGCCAGATTTTGAAATATTTACAGCAGTTATTAAAAAAGGTGATTTTCTGATTCTGCCTGCCAGTTCTGTTGTACACCAAGAGCAGATTAAGATTTCCAGGTTGTGAAGAAGAGTAAGATGCTTCCATGAGATGTTTTTAGAAAGTGGCTTTTTCAGTAAGAAAAATTTTCATTTTAAATTCCTCCTCGTTAGAGGCTGCAGTAATGATACATACAAGGAAAGTCTCTGAAATACTGCATTTCAAGTACCATGAGAATTTTCCTGTTCTTCTGTCAGAATGATGGATTGATGTGCTAATACAAACTACTCTGATCATTTTAACGAAACTGAACACTTTGGGTGCTACCAGTCAACAAGGAATCTTGCTCCATACAAGTGAGATTCAAGGCTAACAGAAGAGACACCTTGATGTAGAGGTTCCCTGTCCTGAATACCAGTATGATAAGAGGGGTTGGACAGCAGCAACTCCTGTTTCCTTTCATGGAAAAACCTCTAAATAATCAGTAACTGGTGTAGCAACAGCTACCTGCATACAGTTTATGTGGGCATCCACATACAAGCTGTTACTGATGATCAGCTGCTTCCAGGCAACCCTCTGTGTGGAGTTCCAGTTAACCATCTTCCCGTGAGCAGTTCGGAATGGTCAGCTGAACAAGGTACACCTTGTTGCTATATAAACTCAGGGGATAAAACACTGGAATAGTTTAAATACACTGCACTAGGAGCACTGGCATTGCTGGAGTGGACCACAGTGCTGCACTTCTTTCCATGGAACAGTTTTCAGTACCTGTCTCAAACCAAACATCTGCAGAAAAGGCTTTGGAACAAACCTGAGAATGTCTATAATGAAGAGTCACTAGCACCACGAAAAATCAAATGAAACTCATGTATGGAAATGCAAAACCATTAATTGTAGTGTAGCCTGTTTCTTGCTTGGTTTCTACACCAGAGGAATGGCAATTGACAAAAATGTCAACAATTACAGAACAGCAAGTTCGCATGAAGCGTTAATTACTCAGGAGAGTAATTTTTATTGGACAACAGCCAGCACAGTTTTATTACTGAACCGTGCCCCAAGCCTGTCACAGGTCTTTGAAGGAATAAGCAAGCATGCTTATGGCTCCTCCACTCAATGCAGTGTACTGTAATTCCCCAAAAGCTAAGAGAAATTACCAAGCACTGGAAAAAACTAAGGTGATAAAGACAACACAGAAGGACCTCTTCTAGATTTGTAGAAAGCCCAGAAAGGTCCAGGCAGAAGTTACTGTTTATTACAGGCAGGCAGTCGGTCAGGATGTGTACTGATGCTCACACCATTCCACATTTCTGTAAACACTTTACAAAATGGAGAGAAGGGTGAGGAAAAAAAAATGCCTAAGTTCTGGGGAATCATCAAAGCTACATCTGACTCAGAGCAGTTGCAGAAAGAGTATTAAACAACTGTGTGCTGAAAGGGCTCTGAAATTTAAAGGCAAATAAATGTGAAGTAATGGGAACACAGAACAGGGTAAAAAACAGAACACAAAACCCCCCAGAGATGATTAGCTTGTGCAATCAGATAAATGCTTTTGCTAGTCAAGTTATTTCTACCCCAGTTTGTATTTATTCAGTGTTTGGGCTATATTGCAGGCAGGTTGTTTTTTGGGTTTTTTTTCAGAATCTCAAACTTCGGCCGGCAGGCAACTCCTGCGTCATTTGATCTGTGAACCCAGGAAAGAAAAGGAGGAAAGGAATGTGCTATCCCTGGGGAAGAGGCAATATTACATACTGCTACTTCTATACTATAGAAATGCAAAGAATAAAATGTTGATAGATATTAGATTAACTTACAAGTGATGGTCTGTTCATTTCCTAAGGATGTTAAGAAAATCATGTATCCAGAACTCAAAGCATTCTCATGTCATCAGCTCCACAAGCCCCCACACGAGAGCAAGCTGTTAACTCAAATCCACTTCTGGTTCAGACCCTACCCAGCTGGCTAATTCTCGGGAAGCATTTCTACATCAACAGAGCAAAGAAGAAAGCTGAGCATATTAAGACCCATGCCAGCTACCTCCCAGAGAGATCCAGTCCTCTGCTGAAGCTGTAAGGTAACAAGCAGTCTGGGCATTCTTGATTTTCATAAGTGAATGAAGCTTTTCCTCCAGCTACAGAAGCTGCATGTCTTTTTCCCTCTGTGCCTAAGAAGGATGAGGCCATTTCTAGTAGCTGGGTTAGTCAGATAACGAACAAAATGTGCCAGTTTGGATTAATAGGAAACTGTTACACTCTGCAGCAATGAACACAAAAACCCCTGAGTATAGATACACGGCAGGAACCGTGTATTTTCCTCCTGATGTAAACTAGAACTTCCTATATATTCCAAGATTTTAACTGGTTTCCAAAGGAGATTCCCCCCCCTGCCCCCTTGCTCTCAAAAATGAAACTCGGGTTCTTATCTCATTCTAGTTTTGCTCTACTATCATTCCACAACAACAAAATAAATAAATAGTATCGGGACATACAGAATCGTATCTTTAGTCTTCAAACAGATTTTCCCCCAGGAACTGAGCGCCACCTTGTGAGATCAACACCGAATCTCACCACACCTGCGATCCAGCTGAGGAACGCACATCATACCCGGAGCTAAATTCTGCTGGTCAGTACTGCCTAGAAATAAAACTGTACCAATTAACATCTGAATACAAGATAAAATACTTCTAGATTTCAGTACCTCTGGGTGTGGTTCAACTTATAAAAAAAATGCTTTGAATGTTTCCCTTGGTACCTTTACAGCATTCGTTGAGAGTTCAAGCACGCTAACGTGTTTAATGGACTTCGACTTCAACTGACTGTGAGTAGAGCTCTTGGTTTTCTTTGCTAGATGCTTTTTCTATCAAAAACTGGCTACTGGAATTTGAAACCAACACTGAAGCACCGGAAGCTTCATAGATTAGATGGAAGAGGGCAACTCTGGGTTTGAAGTCCTGGCTGTCAGTAAATTGACAGGTAAAACAAAGCACCCTTGAAACAAGAAAAGAAGGGTGCAGTAGCTCTTTTAAGTGTGAAAACACATGCTGACTAGAACTTCAGCTCCACATGATGCTCTACAAATGACTCACTCCTCTACTAAAAACTTCACAACCTCCTGCATACTCCAGATTATAGCTAGTGCTAGCCTTAGGCAGAGAAACAAAACAAGGAGGACCAAGAGTGAGTGACAGGCAACCCTCCTCAACCTCCTGCTTCCTTAATAGGGGAGGCCTTCATGCCAAAGCAGAATGGAACAGCTGAGGAACAGAACAGGCACTCACTAAGTGCAGTCTGAGGATCAGCTACAGGGAGGTTATTTTCAACTGAAATTTTCAAGTCAAAAGTTAATATCCCTACCTTAGGTTGGCAGAACCCATTCCCTAGCACAACACAGGGCTAAAATTAGATACTGATGATGACAAAACTTTCAAAAAGCATTCTGACCTTCAAATTAATTAACTTTTTAATGAAGAAATCAGAAAAACTTGATCAAGCAGCAGTGTTCAAAATGCCCAGTGATCTATCTTTCACAGTCTTCTTTCCCTTCTGTTAAAAATTAACCTTTTTAATATGTAAAAGATCAAAAATCAGATGAAGTCACTAGCCAAGGCTCTTAAAATAGCAACCAGTTTCTGCCATACGCAGACTTCCTCTAACCTACTTTATGTCCTCAAACTTTCTCACTTCTTAAACATAGGAGTCACATCCTGGATTGTTTCTTCTCCTAAAAAAGGTATGAAGTTCCTCAACTTGCATGAAAAACATTAGAATTGTTCACATTTCTAACTGTTGAAAAATATGAAACAATTTCTGGTTTAAAATTAACTTTTCCTTTGTGCCTGACCATTGTGTCCCCTAGCTCCTCTTGGTAACTATACAGAGACAAGACACTGAGCACCTAATGGTCTGGGAAATAACCTCAGTTTCTGGTTCCCCCATAAACTTGTCTTTTATAGTCTGGTTTGGTTTTTTTTTTTTCCCTAGTCTTTTGCTAATAGAAATACACCTCCTATTCTAAAGCAAATTTACACTTAATGACACTATGCTTATCAGCTTTCTTTTGTAGACTATCAAGAAATAATTCATGTAAGACAGAACAAAACCCAAGCATGGTTGTTTTCATATCTCTGTAAGAGGCAAAAAAGCCCAACAACCCAACAGTTTCAGAATGGCAAAACTAAAGCAGTGAAAGGACAACAGAATTGCTGGTGATCACAGAAAGGATCAGCATCAGAGACAGACACACAGCTCCCTACTCCTGACTCACAGACCCCACTTAAAACACTGGGCAACTCAACCCACGAAGGGCTCCCGAGGGCTAAACTGAAGTGTGAACAGCACAGCACCTGCCCCAAGGCAAGGACCAGTGCGTAGCCCTCAGGCTGGGGCAGCGTTCATTGAACAGCACAGGCCATGCTCCCTCCTGCAGCAGGACCAGTCACTGGGACATGCAGCAATTCAACGAGGGACTTGGCTTCCTTCTGAAACACTGGAAAGCCCCTGGCATGTTTTGGACACTAATACAGCTTTGAGTTTAGAAGATGATGGTGTTTCTCCATTACACACTACAGCAATGAACAGTTACAAGGGGATTATAGATGGTTCTGTTAAATGCAGCTTGTCTATTTGGAAGTTATTAATCCAGTAGTATCGCCACTAATCCTGGCACCTCTGAACACAACAGATCAGAAATTAATAAAACACAACATACCAGGGGATTAAATCCATGAAGTTCCAGCACACAAAGCAGTTAGCTGTTATTTCAACTGATTTCACATTTGTTTTTACTTAAACTTATTAGAAGTGTTTAGTATTTCTTTACAAATTAAAGCAATGATTGTGTGTTTCTCAAATGCTTCCCCAACTTCGACTGAAAGATTTTTGCAAAAATATTTCTCCCTTCTTTCTTGTTCATATGTACCCTTTTGGTAAGGTAGCAACTTTGACTGTTGTCTCTACAAACTAAAGTACTGTAAATTGAGAGCATCACAAATCTTAAGAGTCACTATACAGGGAACCAACATTATGTATTTGTCATTTCTTATCTTTATTATTTTAACAAATTTACAGGGCACTGATTTCAGGACCCTGGAAATAAGCTTGTACTTTGGAGCAGATCAAATTTAAATGTGAAACAAGTCAAACTCTTTCTGAACCACAGTGGTAAAGCTAGAGAAGAGAGACAAGTACCTCATAATTTGAGAGGAAATCTAGTAATTTTGATCGAGACGAGATGTAGAGTAGTGGTGTCATCACCCGGCGAACAAACTTTTCAATATAAACAGCACTCATAGGGCCTTTGTATTCAATTGGTCCAAAACTAGTACCAAAAAAAATAATAAAACATTAAGACTTAATTTAACAATAGAGAGAGTCCCTCCTGGGAGTGGCAAAGATAGGAGTTACATCGACAGCATGCTCAGCCTCTGGGGAATTGCTCTGCTGACTAACAGCGTTTCTGTAACCGGCAGCGGCGCTGTGCGGCCAGCCTGGACGGAGAGTGCAGCAGCTGCAGGGACTCGACTGCACTGCCTGCGGGTAGGTGCAATGTGTCGGTGGGGACCAAGAAATGGAGACCACCTCCAAGTCCCACTAACGAAGTTGGCAAAAGCAAGGTATGAGTTCACGATCACACACACCTTTCTGCTTTGTCTGAAGTAAATACATGTGACTTAAAAATACAGATCTGAAAAACATTGCTATTTGCACTTGATTTTAAAAATCTGCAGAAAGTTCAAACAGAATCAGTCTGAAAAGATGCAGTATTTTTACACAGACTTTTACAAGTAGCACTCAATAAAGCAGTGACCAATGTAGTCACACTGCCCACTAACAGACTCAGCAAGCCTACAGTTTCTCCCCCAGCCATCTGATAAAACAGCTCACACCACATTAGGCAGTGCTAAAAGAGAACATGGTCTGGGCCTTGGGGCTGCAATTTCCAGAGCTTCTCCTTCACCCCCCTGAAACCCTGCATCTGATTTATTATCATTAGGTTGGACAAAGCATCAGTCCAAAACGAAATAGAACACCAAGAGCATAAGGAATTAGTCTGTTCTCACTGAATGATTCGGTTTGATGCATTTTTTTAATACAGTTTATACCTACAGACACTCTGAAAAATATCAAACTGACATTGAAATACCCTCATTCAGATGTTTGAAATGGTCTCCTAGAGACCACTAGATTATTCTACACCCTACGCTGGTTTATTGCAAACATTTGTCTTAACAGCAACATACACTGCTTCGATACGTTACATGCCCAGTATGCAGCATTCGAAGTTTAATATTTCAGGCATGAGGGATGAATTGCCCTTTTGGTTTTGATGAAGCATCAATATGAATGTACATTTCATCCTGTTGTGACTCTGAAGTTATGAATAATACAGAAGTGTAGCCATGTATTGTGTTGTCATTTCAAGATCAAGTAAGGTTAAGTCAATGTACATCCAAGTGGGATTCTTGGCTGGTTTTCAATTGCAGTTGTTTATTGTTTTTGTAATTAATAATATTTAGTCAATAATATTATATTAATATAAATATCAATTATTTAATCATAACAGGGGTTTAATGACAATTTTGCCAGTGCCATCTGTGTCTATTACAAGTTCAGCTGACAAAGATCAGGATTTTTCCTCCTCAATACCTAAAACCTTCTCAAAAAACAAAATCAGCCTCTGTAATGGAAAAGAGCTCCAGTTCAAGACAACACAAGTAAAGTGCAAGTGATGAAGTACACAGCATCCAGCTCCACTGTACCAAGCATTAGAAAGTGTGTTTCCCTACCTTCTGCACAACACGAGGGCGGGGTGTAATATATACAAATATTGAGAGAAAATTCTATACAATTATATGTCAACATCTGGAGCATAAAAAAAAAGTGAGTGTAAAGTTCAAATTGAGAAGAAAGTCTTTAGTACATAATGCTATTTAAATATGCATTTCATTTCCACTAACTTCAGTAGCCCGTGAGTACATACTATCACAAATTGGGACCAGTTGATATAACCCACCTACAGTGCAAGTAGAAAGCTGAAATTAACATGTACATCTGCATATTTTACTTTTAACTGGGTGCAGAATTTCCAAGAGATGCATAGGCAAGGAAAATTTCCTTGAGGATGAAGAATTGCAAACCATGTCATTTAGCTGACACCTACAGCTCTTGACACTGAGCAGCACATGGGATGAGCTTCACCCAGAATCTCCTCTACTATTTACTAGAGCCGTGCATGTAACATTTCCAAAATGAAACGTTTTCTACAGTATCTGTTTCCAAAAAAAAAAACAATAAAACCCCCAGACTGTATGTACGAAATCTCACCTCCGATGGTACAAGTGTATCACAGGAAAATAAAAGAAATGCTTCTGCTTCCTACATTTCCCCTGGTTCCACCAGCAATTTACAGCCACAAACAGCACCTGCAAAGTGGGTAAAAATTCACAGCTAACAAAGAACATAGTGTGACCTTCTTCTGACTAACATGCATTTCCTCCAATGCATTCCATCTACTATTTTCAGTGTCTCTTCAACTCAGTTTTCCATCTTTTCTTTTTTTTCAGTCCTTTAGCAACAGCAATCCTTTTGGTCACTTTTCTTGGTAGTTTTTAAGCTTCTTAATTGAAAACCTTTACATTTACTAACTTAGTTATCATCTGTACCACTCACTTTTTTGGCAGGATGGAGCACAATGAGCAGCAGTTTGGGACAGCTGTACCTGAGAGGTGTTCACAGGTAAGCAACTGCTAGAAAGAAAGCAGTGCCATGGCTGCAATTTTATATTATTACCAACCAGTGTCTTCCAGGTTCCTGGAACTGGAAGCAAGCTCCCTGTAATTTCTGTCTGAAGGCAGGTGAATAAATCTGAGAATACTTTACAAGAAGAAACTTGTAGAGTTTCCCATTCAGGAGCAGAAATAACAGACAACTTAGTAGGAATCACAGGTTTTGTCCATTTATTCTAACACTCTATACATTAAATTAAAATTAAGAGAACTGGCTGAGTTACCCTAAAACACAATCATTCAAGTCCTGCTGGTTCCCTTGGGATGACAGAAATCAGCATTGGCTTGGAGACTAAAATGTTATCAGGTCATATTTAAGCCTGGTATCTTCTCTGGAGTTACCTGGTCTGATAACCTGTTGGCCACACGTTCTATTTCTTCTTTTGCTGCAATGGACTGGCCACACCACGGTGCGTAGAAGAAATACAACACGATTTCTGAATCCTGACGAAGGTGATCTGCATAGTCTAGTTGTCCCCGGAAAAGATCAATGACTGGAGATCTTGTGGAGAAAAAACTCACTGGCAGCTTCGCTGGCATTGTTACGTCTTTAGCTCGGCTGCAGGAATGAAATGAAGAGTGGTCATTGAGAGTGTTCAGCAGTAGCTAAGAAAAGCACACCCAAACCCCTCACTTTTAATCTTAGCAAAGGTCATGCAATGACAAAACTTTAGAGGGTGACTACAACGTACATTGTCTGGGTTAGTCTCATGAAACACCATGAAAATCTAAAGATCAGCTTTAACAAGCCTTAGAAAGTCACACCGTAATACCATGCACTCTGGTTTACGGGTATTTTAGCTCACACTCTTGTTGCTGGCTGCTACAGAGCATAGAATTACCAGGAAGAGTGACTTCCTTGGAATTCTTCCCTGACCTCATCCTCTTTTAACACTTGTACTGTAGGTAACAGCACCCTGACAAAAGAAGAGACTGGTCATGAAGTTCTGTGATGTTTAAACAAACAGAGACTACTACCCTGCCTTACACTTTGCTTTAAAGTATTCTACATTTCTGCTCTTTTATATTCTATTGGGAAAAAATACATAAATGTGAGTTAGTTTATTTTACTGATTCAAGCAGGGACTGCAAACTGTTCTGGGCACATTTTCTCCTCAGTGTAAGGACAATGATAAACAGAGAGTCTCAGTTTAGATACTATGGCATACTAAGTTTCTTCAGAAAAGTGAGTTTGACTAGTAATACAAGGAAGTAAGTCAAATACTCAGGAAATCATTTTGTACTAAATCAACAGTCCAGAAGACGGCACTTGCAAGGTGTTCAGAAGATACTAGGGTATAAACTGCCTCAAGTGCAAGTGAACAATCATTTATTTTTTTTTATATTCTCTTAATTTTAAAATTTTCCACTGGCTACATTCACACTCGTGCAAGTCAGGTTAAAAATTGCAGCCTACCACTGTAATGCTCACTTTAGCCCCAGTTCCTTATGTGACAGGAAGGTTTAGGAGAGTCTGTGTTCCCTTACCTTCTTACACAGTAAAAAGCTAATACAAAGATATTTTATCTGGTATTTGAGCCTTCTCAGGTTACAATTTTAGTAGTGGTGATAAATTTCTTAAGCCCTTACCACAGTCAAGCATACGATAAGCAACCTCCTTTGCAACACTTCCACATTTTCAAGCTTTACAGTCATTTGGGTTTGCAAGAAGTACCTCAGTATAGATCCACAAAAGCCCCAGCCCTCCTTTCATTTCCAAGTTAACAAGCATAGACACTTAAAGCTCCCAGTATATTTTCGAAAAGTTATGGAAATCTGTAAAATATACGTCAGAGACAGTGTTTGCTTCAAAATCCAGAACTTTGAAAATATCAACTGGTCCCTCGTGTTTACGATTCCACAAAACTGTGTTTTCATACCAATGGCCAAAAATCTAGTTTCTTGTAAGGATGCTCCTTCCCTTCTCCCCTGTCAGCAATGTAGCACATCCCTCCCCAACCCTCAGGTTCTTGTGCCACCTCACAAACACCACCTGGCCCCTCCTGGTTCTGTGCCAATGTTTATCCAATCTGCTGACTCGTGCCCCGATCTGCAGCGGCCAGCTGGACAGGACACACCGCTGCTGTGCAACAGCTCCAGCTCCCGCGTCCCTGACAGCTGCTGAAAGAGAAACGTGGCACCTAGGTGCTGATCTCACCCTAACACATACTTCTTCAGAGACATGAACCAGAACTTCTCCTCTTCAACGAATTTAATGAAAAAGGACAACCTAATTAAGTATGGTTAAAACCTCTGCTTCCTCTACTGAATTAAACTGTTAAGTGGACAACTGGTTCAAGAGTTACGGTGTAAGCCTTAAAAATGAGATATAAAATTGGCTCCAAATGGCAAGAAAGTGTAAAACAAATCCACAGAAGTCCCATGACATGAACATGTCAAGAACTACAACGTGGCTACCTTCGAGTAGGAAAGAAACCTCCAGCAATCATTAAAAAACAAACCACCATCCATAGCTACCAGCTTCTTCAGCTGATTCGCTCAGTAGTGCCTCATGAGTAAAAGAGTACTTTTACATAATTCCCAGGTTTACAAAGAGACTAATGCTCTGAACCACCAACAATTATACAAGTGTAAACCCAGAATTACCAAGTAAACAATTATACAAACACAATAATCACACACTGTTTGTTAAAACACTGACTGTTATTTACTTGCTGCACAGACCCTGTGAAATCGTAAACTCATTTCAACAGAACAACCTGGTAGTAAAGGAGAGCATATGCATCTGACTGTAGAATCAGCCCCTTCAGCTGCAAGGGCCTTAGCTGTAAAGACATTTTCATAGCATCAGAGATAATTCAGATTCTGAGCCACAGGCTTTCCATAATAACCCGTTCGGTCAGGCTTCATTTGGCTATTCCTTGAGCCACTCTAAGCCTGCAGTACCTCAAACCCCACTAATGGATTGCTTTGTAAGCAAAGGAATGTGCCCTTTCCGTACTTTTGATCCATCCGCCTCAAAAGTTACATGCTGGAAGCGTAGCAGTAGCAGCTGTGCTGTGGTGCCAAGAATTACTTGCAAACTGTACTGATGCGTAGGGAGAAACAACACAGCGTAGTTGTAGTTAACGTGTGCAGTTAACCCTCCTCCAAACTGCAAGTGAAATTTCTACACTTCAATCTCCTACGTTTCTGACAGCAATAGAACAAGGAATATTTTTCTGGCATTGTCTATTTAACTACCACCTGAGAAAGCCAAACCCCTTTAATCAAACTTCCTGTACAGAGTACGGGGAGGCAAGAAGCACATTCCCTTTGTGAGCTTTCAAACACAGCTGGCAGTAAAAGGAAAGGAGCATGCAGGTTCTAAATAAAGGACAGCAGGAAGAAAACAGAAGCATCATTTTAAGTGCAAAAGTAAATGATATTTTTTGTAACGGACAGTAAAACTGGGAGATGATGAGGTTCAGAAATCCTTCGCCACACGCTGTAATACTGCAAGAGCTCTACACTTCCATCTGCATTGGCTGGTCACTGTGAGATACAGTCTTCTGGCACAGAAGCACTGCTGCTCACAGAGAAACTCAGTCACAGACTTAAAATCCACTGCGATTCAACTAACACACCCTCTGGGGACAGGTGAGAAAAGAAGGCCTTCGGATTTTTCAGAAGCATTACCTGTGAAAGTGGATCTTGGAGTAAAATTTGTCAAGATTCTGCCTTCTACTCCCAAAGTAAAAAATCCAAATGCAACAGATGTTCTTAAACTATGACTTAAGTCACCTTGACCTAAAACCCATCCAGAACACTCAAAATTCCAGTTTAGGCTCCAGAAAAGAGTTGCCCACAGGCAGCACGTATAGGCACCTACTGCACATCGCCCAGCTCTCCCTGCACTTCCAGCTACAAACATCACCTGGTTCCACGTGTTGCATACCTCCCCACACAAGGCTCTCCGCAAACAAGAGCCAAAGAGACTTTGGCAATGAAGAAAGTTCCAGTTCCCAAGAGGAGCTCCACCAGACTAGGGGAAAAAAAACCCTACAAAGCATCGTTCTGAAGCAGGTGCGGGTAACAGGGGGTGTCGACATTAACGCATAACCCAGCAGAGACCTGCTTCCCCACGCAGCGAGCTCTGTCCGCTGAGGAAGGGGTTTCAGCCCCGTCCCCACACAGCCCTTCCGCGGCAGCGCCAGGCACATTACTCTCCGTAGACGAGGAAAACCAGCTTTCCAACAAAGCACCTGCCTCCAGAGGCGTGTATAGCCGCGAAGCTGC
>VWZY01002810.1:89841-108388 GCA_013399075.1 Chloroceryle aenea
CCGGTACCCGTGAAGCCGGCGGCCCTCACTCGCTCCCCGTCCTGCCCGCGGCCTCAGCAGACAACGCGTTCAGAATGATTGTGTTCGTCTCCTGCTCCGTGGGCAGGATGTCACAGAATTCCCGTTGCTGGGCTTAGCGAGTAAATAATTCCCCAGCCATTGCTCCGTTTCTGCGAGGCTCGAGCCCCCTCTGGCAACTGTTCCCCAACAGCCCACCCCAGCCCCCCCCGCTGCAGTCATTAAAGATTTCACACCGTCCTTACAGAACAAGGATTTCATGTTTAGTTTCTTCTAGAATTACTTCCAATAATTTACAGAACACTTGCATTATTTAACAATGGACAGCATAAAATCGAGAAAACAATTCAGAAAGGCACACGATACAATCTGGTTTTGTCACAGAAATACCAATGTCCAGAGCTCTCTCTTTCAAGCTCAGTTTTATTACAAACAAGGTAAAAAAGAAGCATTGCAGCAGGTGGATTTCAAGCACCAAGCTTATTTTGTATGGTTACTGTACATCACTTTCAAATGGACTTCAGCTATCCTGCAGGAACAGTTACTGAGCACGTTCCCCTAGATACAGCCGAAGCATAAGGTGTTTTAATACTCATTGTGCTTTTATTTTGTGAAGTGAAAGCATCCAGGTTTGTCATATGCGTATGGGTATGACTGAACTTTGGTTCAGCACTTCTTGCATACACAGTAGATGGCCAACAATTACATTCAAACCACTGAAGTCATCCTTCTAATCCTTCATCTTCTAATTATACAAGATCAGCTAATAACACAGAAAAATGCTCCTGAGAAGATGGAGAAGTCAGTCATGGGTCAAAAAAGAAACCTACCTTTAGCTACTTCCAATGAATAAGGGACGGATTAGTTTAAAATAAACAAACAAAAAAGGGGAACTAAGCAAACACACAAAGAGATCTGAAAGCACAATCTGTAGAGAAGCCAAAATGCAACTGAAGCTCCAGCGACTGTACAGCCAAAGGGCTCCTCAGTCAGCCCACGAATGGTTCTCCATCTCCTGGGGGCTGCAGGAAAGGCAGGTTAAAGCGCCATCCACCCCCCAGCTCAGGGGTGGTTCATGCCCAATTGAAAAGGTGGGAGACGCGTCCTAGCAGCACGTAGCTCCCCCCTGCTTGTCCACTTCACAAGTTAGTTGGCAATTTTTGTTATTTTAATGATGCAATGAGCTAATGCTAATACAGAAAACTGCAACCGAGCAGCTAGAGACACAAATACCAACTTATTAGATTTTTAGCTACAGGTGCACAAGCTTTTTCTAATAGGCAAATCATGTTTGTTTTTACAAAATCTCAGTCCTGAGAGGCTACATGCAGAAAACAGCTTTGTGTAAAGTTCTCTTTATTACAGGCAACATTAGTCCATACAATAATACACAATACTGACATACAAGTGTAATCTTTCAAAATCATCATTTAAACAGCAAAGACCAAAAAACAGAATTTTAACTACTTCATTTCCAAAAATTAATACATTTTTTCCTCCCAAGATCCTTTTTCAGTAAATTATATTGAAGCATACAAATAGAGAAAAAATACCCATTCAACATATAGTGTAGTTAAATGGTTATTTTGTTTAAAACCTTTAATAAGAAAATCCTTTTTAGCAACCTACATATAGATAAGTAGCAAACTTTGTTTTAAACAAATCCTCTCCATTAAAAGATCTGAAGAATTTTCATCCATCATTTTCTTCTTAGCCCGTAACACTCTGTTTTGTAATACCTTGATACCTTAAAAGTTTTTCACTGAAGGACTCACACTAGGGGGCTTCCTAGATATTATAACCTCTCTTCCCCCTCTTCTATTTCCTAACTTTCTGTCCGACAGAAGGTGAGTAAGCACGTAATACTTCAGATTTTTTTAATCACCCCTCTGTTTCATGAGAGCATAGACAGGTCTGCTCAATCCCCCTAAATCTACTATATTTTGGTGTTCAGGAGGAACAATATATGCCAATAAAAGCAGAAAACCTGCAGCTTTTCTGTCACATGCTTTTGATTATTGTCAAATTTTCTGGTTTATGCTTCCAGCTGATAATATGTACGTGTCATCTCAGTATTAGTTTAAATCTTTAAACAAAAAACTATATTTTCCAAAGTCATTATCACTGGGAGCAATCAAGTGGTCTTTTCTTGCTTTGCTGAGCTTCATCCTTAAAACTTGTCTTCGTTCTTCCCACTCATGGAGTTCAGCATTTCCATGGGCAAATTTACAGTTGTTTCCTTCAGTGCAAGTACCAGCCATATATCTGTTAAGACAGGTTTTGGTGGTTTAATACAATTATCATGATTGCTGTTGGATCTAGGTATTTTTGTCTGATCATGTTTTTCAAATACACTAAATATTAACAACAAACAAACAAACAAACAAAAATACTAGTGCAACTATTTAAGTAAGATGGTACTAACTCTGCTTAGCATTTGATTGTATTTTGCTTTCCCAGCTGTCAAATATTTATAGAGGACAAGAGATGGTTCTTTTCTTCCTGTACTTGACTGAGTCATTTAATGCCTCCAACTATTAAATTCATCAGGTCAAATTATCAGGTAAACAAATACTTTATCATTTAACTCACTAAGCTAAGGTATTACTGTTAAAAAAAATCCAACTAATTCATTGCCCTTTGTTAACTAAATTTGGGATTTAATTACTCCGTATGACCTAGGAATCTCTTATCCTTGTGTTTCTGTATTAAGTTATAAGCATGCCAGTTTGTATTCACCTGACACTGAGGTTTGTTAGCGTTCAAAACATCAAATCCATTTTGCATGTTACTTAAAAATTTATTAAAGAGGGCATGTGAGTTTCCACACAAAGACTGCAAACAAAAAATAACTTGCTTTATATGCTGTGCAATTTCTCAAGATCTCTAAGGCATTAAAATCCTTAACTTGAAACAAGGTATCCATACCAGCGAATCAAACCTTTAACTCCACAATGCAGATTCCAAACTTTATAGCCTTCCAAAAATATTTCAGCAGGAGAAAGATTTTTCAACAGATTCTCTCACACACACACACAAACACCTACTGCAGTCAGGTAAACAGGCTGCATTTAAGAATTAGGGGGGGGCAGCAAAACTTAGAACCAGTGCTGAGGAAAACCAACAGGTCTTGTGGAAGTCTCTTCCACGTGTTCATAAACCATTTCCAATAGCAAATACTCAATTTTAACGTCTTTGGTTTGATGCTGTTCCATTTCTACTTGCCTTAAAGCCCCAGTATCATTGTCCAGCTCGTCAGTGTCCTTGGGTTCCATAAGTAATTACTATGCAAATGCCTAAGTAAACTTGTAATAATACTACCAATATCTGGTGGAGCTGCAATAAACCTGCAACTCTCTATTAACATCACACAAGCATTCATCCTGCTCCACAATTAGGCACCTTGTCACTCCCTGAGTTCCAGCAACATGTGTTGAAATACTGTTAATTACTTCATTTCTTGTTGAAAGATGCATGCAAAGCAAGGAATACCGATAACTGCCTGAATTATTCACTCTATGAACTGTTATTTTTCAGGGTTTTTGACATCTTAAAAACAACATACCTATCACAAATGCTAAAATATCCAGTTGGGAAGCGATACTGCCAGCAGTTTTGATCGTCCTCAGTGTGGAAAACCTTCTCTTTATGCTTTTCAGAAGCAATGTGACCCTGCCATTGCTTTTCACTATTACAGTTCTTCCCACACATCCAACAGTGAAAATCCACCTGTTTTACAGAGAATTTGAAAACAAGATATTGAAAATTCAATACTGTAAGCACGGAACTGCTCCGGAACACTGTGAATGTGTTCTTTATGTTGGCTTGTAAATTGTTGTTTACCTAGACAGATACAGTTATTGACATGATCACCTCAACTTCACAATCCTCACTGGCTTTAGAGGATTCAGAAGAACTGCATCAGTGTGCAATTAGTGTAGCTTCACAGGAAGCACCAAGAAAATAAGGACAACAATGTATGTTACTGACTGTGGGGAAAAAAAAAAACATCAACCACAAACCACCAATCCCCATGTGTGAATTTAGACTCATACAGATGATTACTTACTGTAACTTCCGCATAGTCAGTCGGCATGTGAATTTGCTTCCCGTTTTCTTTATTTGCCTGTGCAGCTGTATCATCTCCTTTTTCTGGTTTTTGACTTTTTAGCCATATGTCATACAACTGCTCCAAGTCTTGAACTAATGAGAGCAGAAGCTAAAATAAGTAATTAGCAATTAAGGCAAGAGTTTTGAGTATACTAGATAAATGACTGAGTTTGCAAGCATAATTCAGTCCCCACCTGTTTTAAGAAGAAAAAGGAAGGACATGATGGAGACAGTTACACAGTTTAGAGGTAAGAGCCAAGAGCAGTATGAATCTCTGGCTACTTTCCAAGACCCATTTCTGCCTCTGTAGGGTGTCACAGATTTCTCAACAGGCACCCAAAGTACAGAGAACAACAACTGTGGCATGACACAACAACTGTGCCACTGTGTGTCAGTACCTGAACTGCTAAGTACTAATATAAAGTGTGGTGGAGGTGTTGGTAAATTTAGTCTACTTTCTTGCAAATCATGGTATTCTCATTTATGTCACTTATTAGTTCTGATGATTTTCCATGATTTTTCCCCAGTAACACTCTAATGCGATAAGAAGTCAACAAGAGGAAGCGAATAGTAACTCCCAGTAAATACACAAATAGCTGTAAATTATCAACAGAATCCTAGTGTATGCAAACATACGAAATATACAGTTATTCAAATACAAAAATACAGTTATTTTTCTTTTATACTAGTTTTTGAATACCCAGTCTGGGCGTATTCAGATTTGAAAACAAGACACCTGCAAGGTTTACTACAAAAGACAGGGAAATAAAGTGGATTAAGAAGTAGTAAGAATGAAAAGCAAACGTATTTACAACATGTTCGATATGCTCTTCTACTTACTGCTGTTCTCCTTCATATAGGTCCACATCTCCCTTTCCTCAGGACTGTGGGCAAACGAGCAGTTTCCATCATATTGACATTTCTTGCCTGAAGCAATATGATTGCACAACTGGAATATGAATTGAAAAAAATATCCTTGAGAATAGAAAGTAAAATGGGTGACAGATTGATTTTTGTTTTCCAGTTTTGGCTAGTGATTCCCCTCCCAATCAGATGTTTATATCACACAAAAATATAAGAAGTTTATTTTGTAAAATAACTCATATATTGTAGTTTGAAAACGCAAAGTGCTGTAAGCAAGTACTATGACTGCTTATTGCCTCCTATACTAGACCACAGGTCTGTTTAATATATTTCTGAAATACTTACTGGAAATAGTAAAAACCTAGTTAAATCACATAAAAAGTTATTAACTGACACGTGAGAGTAGTGCTTTTCTCAGGATGAACTCTTGTATTCCCACCAACTCCCATAGCAACTTCTGCAAAACTGGTGAAACCAGCCCAATGAACCAGTATTCTCCAGTTACCCTATTTTCTTAACCAAAATGTTAGGTTTAGGTTAACATACATCAAACTGCAGAGGCACTTGTTTCTTTGCGGGAAGAGGGCGAATGGTCATCCACTTCTTACGTTCGTTAGACATTACCAGCACCACACGGCGATCTTTGGTCCATCTAAAATGCATTCAATGGAAGGAAATACTCTTAAGAAAAAGACACAGTGTGTACACAGCAGCAGAATCAGGAAAGCCCAGAAAGGTCCTTTATAAGTCTCAAATATATGGTGGAAACTTTACATTCTACTAAAAATTTACCATAATAGATAACTAAAGACACCCAGTAAAACACAGAGCCCCCGGAGTGTGTTTCATTACCAATTACAGACATACTATGAAGAGATGACTGCTTTCTGCTTCAATAGGTCGTCTTCTTTTTTTAAATACTATCCATTTTTAACACTATCCACTATTTTTTTTTGGCACTATCAAAAGCTGTATCAAAGTTTCCCAAAAGAGGTTTAAAGTGGTAACATTTTCATTGTTTGATATTTACTTACGGGTGTCTTGCCTTTGCACTACAGTATTTTTTGTTTCTGTCTGGCTCATTAACTTGACCATTTCTCCAGCACTGACCACAAACAAACTTCATCTTCAAATTAAGTGATCCATATTTCATTTGGTTCCCAAGGATCTTAAGCCAAAAAAGTATCAATGAGAACAAAAGGTATTTTGTATCCATACATGATTATGAATTACCCCCTCCAATTATAGTTTACAACACATCCAGCTCAGATGTTGCACCCCACGCCTTGTAACAGTTTGCATTGTCATTTCAAACCAGACATTTCTTAACAAATGCATTTTTACTTATTTCTGACTTAGGTATATATAGACAGAAGTTGTGATAATTCATACAAACTAACACATAAAAGCCCTACACATTGAGAAGATAATTAATTGCCATATGGCAGATGACCTTGACATTGTATGCTTTATGTTCTGCCTGTGACAGAATAGGCAAAGCAAAAGAAAAAAACTGCTTAGAATTATAGCAGGCATTTTAGTGCAAGTGAAGCATGATGAATAAAGCCCCCATCAAAGATTACTTGAACAGAGCATTAAAAAAGTAATTTCTAAATTAAGCTAGATTATACAGACATGTAAAAAGAATTATCACCAAAGTCACTATAGTAATAGTTTAACAGAAAAACTACAATACCTGTGATCCATGTGCACTAGCTTCCATGTTCTGCCAGTATTTCTTTGATTCTTGAACAATAGCATCATGTGAAATACCTGTAAAGGAAGTGAAAAAGTTCTTCAGTGCTTATAACTACTGCAGAATGACAGACATGCTCAAACTTGAATGCTGCTGAAGCCCCGAAGCTTTTATCTATTTTCTTTTTATATATTGCATAAATATACACGTGCGTGTGGGTGTGGAGATACATTTATATCCACAGACACACACGTGTGTATATATTTATATACACACATACACTTAAAGAATCTCAGGAGGGCCTCCAAATCAGATATATCATCACACTGAAAAGCAAACATAGAAGTTTCTTTAAATTCCAGATTGTTCAAAGAAGTCAAGGTGCATCTTTTGAGTATGAAACATAAGGTACTAAACCTCTCAAGACAGTCTAATTGGAAAAGCTACATTGTTTTATGGACCACAGAAAAACTATGTAAAATTCAGGCTGACAAGACCCTAAATTGCACCTGCTCTCTTCACAAGGATTTGAAACAAGCCCTGTTAATTAGGTTTTCTTTTGGGAAAAAAACCCAAACATTCTTATAAATACTTTGGCTGAGTTCCTCCTGGAGCTACACCGCGTTTGCACATACTGTAACATCTACTGCTCTAATTCTGCACAAACAGAGACTGACATCCATGCCTGGATTTGAGGGCAGTATTTCTTTCCTGATGTAGCATTCCTTTCCTTTCCACACCCTGCATTCGTAAGAACCTCCTTGTTCAAAGAGCAGAGACTGAGCTTTGATTGTATTTGGCAAAGCACAAGGGCAGCACAAACACACCGTAAAATAAAAAAATACGCTTTCTGTGGTGAATCGAGTTGCTTGGAGAAACCCAACCCTTACTCCAAAATAGAAACTACAGTGCTACAATTTGCTGTCCTTGACTTTGTGGGGACAGTTGGTAAGAAAATAACTGTTTATTTTCACAGAAACCTCTAAAGGCTCATCCCAGGAGAGACAGAACAGGCAATCCCCAAAGAAACGGTCATCTCTTTCTCTGTTTGACTTTCTCCCTCCAAAATTCACAGGCCAGTATGACATCTCATGTCAGTGTGCCTGTACAAGAATTTAGATAGAAAGCTGAAGCAACAAGGACCCTCTTCAAAGAAGTGCTAGGCAAGGATAAATTCCCTTTTTCCTCCATGCGTCAATGATCCAATGTGACTATTGAATATGTAAAGTACTCCTGTCATTCAGAGCAAGGCAGGAAGAATAAGCACCTGACAGGTGGTACAAATGATTTACTGCTAACAGTTTAACTGCTATTAAAAAAAAAAGTCATGGAGAGTTTGGAACTTGTGACCAAGGACTGAATGTGTTGTTCAAAAGCTATCAGCTAGAAACAAAGTACTAAAAGCTGTTATCAAAGAAGCTGCCAAAACCAAGCAAGATCAACAAAAAGCAGCTTAAATGTCTTGTGTAAACAAGAACAGCAAAATAGCTACATTTATCAACACATACGCTAATGAGAGACAAGTATTAAACTGCTAAGATTTCTGTCCCACCATATAAAAATATCACTATGGCACTAGGCTAAGAGAGGTTTAGCTGGGAAAACTCAATTCTCGATGAATAGAAACTACGGCACAAATACAATATTTCAAGCTTTTCTTTCAGCGCTCTGCGTAAAAGAAATTTGATCGAGATCTTCCAAACTTTAAAGGTTTGAAAATAACAACAAATCTAGTTTGACTTAGATTTAACATGTGCTCAATACTTGTGGTTTTATTTAGAGTTTTAAAAACTGTGTCGAGTCGCTGTGAGAACGATTCCAGCGGACTGTAAGTGAACACACTAATGCCTGGTTGCTGACTTCGGGAGGGAATGGAGACAAGGAAGAAGTGGCATTACAATGAAGAGTAAAGTGAACATTTTACCAGTTTCCTTCTGCATTATCCAGACTTTAAGCTCCACCAGACTGTGAGCATAGAAGCATTTATCCTCTCGTAAGCAGCCATAGTGCACCTCGTGCCGGCAGAGGTCAAGCTGACATCGGACTTGGAAAGGGCGGATTTTGGAATATTTCACCATGGTCTCTCGCAAAATGTGGACAAGGCACCTGTTTTGAAAACAGTCAGTTTTAGATGTTCCTTAAAATGAAAAACACGCGAGTAACTCAACATCACGAAGCAGTAGACTTGTGAAATGCTGAGATCCCTCTTCTGCAAAGCATTACTGAAACGAATCCAGCCGTATCCCTGGCTTCCAAGAGGGAAAGCGTATCATGTCCACTTTCACATATATATTCTGATATATATTCTGATACAAGCACGAGCACTTCTGTGGAACACCATGAACGTGCTGGTGACAGCAATAGCATAGCTCACACAGCTGTAGTGTTTCCTCAGTACAGGGAAGTAGAGTACCAAGCAAGTAAAATGCTCCCACTTAGGTTTCCATCGGATAAAAATGGAAGTCTATTCATTCTCCAAAACTTACTTAGAACTATTACCACTATGATGTCGTCGTTAACTTTCAAAGAATAAAAATTCTTTCCTCACTAATTTTTATAAACTGAATTAATAAGGACTATATCTATTTCAGACACTGTAATTAAGGTAAACCTATTCTTAACGGGGTTAAAACTACAGCAAAACAGAAGAGAAAGCAAACATACATTCCTCTATCAATTTAATATCGCACATCTAGTTACATCAGTGCAGCTCACCAAGTAGGTAACAAGCTGACACCACAATCAGTAAGGTTCAAACATAGGGATACTGCTTCTTTTGAATGCATTCATAAAGAAAGAGCTCACTTTCAATTTAGGCACATGAGACAATCCTTGTTCAGCAGGTTTGTCTTAGGAGTTAAACCAACAGGTAAGAAATGGAAGTCAATATGAAAGAAATTTCCCTGAAACCTTTGCTTTTCATTTGAAACTTGAAGAGATGGTATTTCAGACATACTTGTTTTCTTCAAAGTCATGCATAGCAGGGTGAGAACAAGATGAGGAGTTATCCTTGTTCCTTTTGCTTATTATTCTGGGTTTGTGATCAAAACATTTCTGGAATACAAAAACAAGTAATTATGGAGTATGCATTTTATACAACTAAAAACAGACCTTACCTTGAAGACTTTAAGAGAGAATTGAACTAGTCTTTAAAGAATAGCCAGATTATTACTGAACATGCATTTCAAAATATACAATATATTTATGCATGAAGCAAAGCATTTCTTTCCAGGTAATTTTATTATCTACTATAATTTTAATTGTGTCATTAGAAATAAAGCAGCACCTCACAAAGAAACATAAATAATCCATGATGTTCTTGAAGAAGTCGTGACACAGTCAAGTTGATCTTTCCGTTTCCCCCAAAAAGAGCTTCTCGACTAAAGGCTCCTTTGCGCTCCAGAGTCCACACATCGATCTCCTCCTGGCAATACGCAAATGTGCAGTGGCCTGGGTATCTGCATTCCTCTTCAGCAGCAACATCTACAATGGTAACATGGAATACGACATTGCTTTTACAAAGCTTTTTTAGAAACTCACCTTAAGACTTCCACTAGCTCAATTTTTTCTTAATATGGAAGCTAAATCTGTTGTAAATGGGTCACTGAAGTCTAGCAGACAGAAGCTAAACCTTATGCTGAATGACTTGCTGAAAATGTAAAGCTGCCCGGAAGGCTGGTGCACACCTCCATCAATGTCCTTTTCCAGTCCAAGGCAACGATGCCGAGAGCCCAGAGCACCCTCCCTATAAGTGATCTTGCTTGCATCGTTACGTACAGGTTCATACTGCAAAAGTCTTCACAAGAAAGCTTTACTGTTGGGTGTTCTGAACAGTAATAGCCCAGCGCTCGGGAGTACACTTATTTATGATGAAGAAGAGAAGTAGATCTTCTCCAAATTGTCAAAATTCATTAACTGTCAAAATATAGCTCTCCTTACAGCCTTTGAAAATATAGACAACCCAGTGAACTTCCTTCTCCACCTCCCACAAGCCACAAAACTCCTATAGTTCCCTGTGGAAAAACTAGGCTATATTACTGTGAACAGAGGCATCCACATTTTCCTACCTATGGCACGTACCTTTACATATATAATAGGGTCCCACATACTGTGTCTTTGTTGGCCTTGGACGTATTTTTTTCCATGATTTATCTTCAGAGTTTTTTATTCTGCCAATTAGAATATCCTTCTTACACTTATGTTCTAAACTGGGATGGTAAGCATAATCCAATAATTTAGGACCTGAAACAATGACAGAAAATTGCTTGTATTTGCATGAATCACATCATGCTTTTAACATTTCCACACACAGACTGGCACATAAGCTCAAAAGCAAAGTACACGAACACATTGTATCAAATTCCTACTTGCACCATTAACTCTGAAGAACCAAAAGTCATTAACAGCCATGTCAAGCAGAATAAAAACCCTAAATACTTACAAAAGGATCAGTCTCAGCAAGACAAAAACCCCACGCGTTACGTTGGGAGGGATGCTGCGTTACAACCTTAAGATTAACTGGGGAGAGCAAAAACTTGCTGAATTTTTTTCTAATTCCAGAGTATACATTTTCATAACACTAATTTAAAACTTAAATTGTTTATTTGTCATAAGTCAATACAGGTAGGCTCCAAGGATCAGTAAGTGGCACTCTCAATCTTCAACTTTTATTGTATTACAACTGTTACTATGTTCAGAGACTAAACACACAAAGAAGTACACTGTGCCAAAAATATAAATGCCAATCCCAGAACTTTGTGATTCTGGAAGCAAAAATATGCTTAGCTTTAAACTATGTCTTTAGGATGATACTAAAGTGGAGATTGCCCCAAAATGAAGAAATCAGAAGGCAAGTCTGAAGATGAGCAATTCTCAATTAATTTTACCATGTAAGGGTCTATAGAAAGAAGAGCGACCCACTTTCCCTGGACAAGAAGCTGATGGAACAGCACAATTTCAAAAGTAGGTAGTACAAGCAGGAGACACTTAAAGGTTCTGATAGAGATGCAAAGAAACAGAAGAAATAGATGCTTTGATACAAAAAGTGAAGCTAGGAACACGGTAAGGACTTTCACCAATATTTTATAGCTCTTGCTTTTAACTGAATGTGTTCTTTGGTTTTTCAAACATCACTTCATGGATTTTTCTCGTAAAAATAATTTTAAACTCATACAGTAGTTGTAAAACTACAATAGTCATTCCCCTGAATGTCTTGATACTATTCTTTATTAGTACATCACTATCAATGACACCTAGCACTGGAAACACAATGCTTATTTTTAAGATTAGTCTTAACAAAAGCTATTGCCTCTAGAATATGCCTCTGTTTAACAGCAACAGCTCAGACCTAAAAGATTAGTTATATTAAAGCCCAATACTGATTAAGATCCTTTGAGTCAATACAGTGGAGTTAATTATTACTAAGCTTTGGAAGCCTCAGGATTATGATTCAGAATTAGTTGGAAAGAACAATAAAACAGATGGGATGTGAAGGTTACCAGGTACTTTGAACTGCGATTCAATTCCCCATGGCCAATCAGAGAGAGCATTGCAAGTTTTTGTTTGTTTTTTTTTTAGTCTTGAGCAAAGGTGTCATTCTTCACAGTACCCTGGGGGCTGGGAGGAAAGTAAATACAGAATGTGAACAACCTTACATGGGGAAAGCATGTGACGATTTGTGGTGGGTTTAGGAATCAAGAAGCTATCAGGACAAGAAATAAAGAAGATAAAATAGTTGTTGAAACATTTTACCAGTTCCTTAATCATAAGAGTGTATTACATCTGCAAAGAACACGTCAGGATTAATACTGTTTAGAAGACAACAGTATTTTAACTTAGGAAGGCTAAAGTTTTAAAACCACACTTTTAATTTGTTTTTTTTAAATATCAACCCAAGTGAGTCCAAAAGCCCCTTACCTTTTTTGATAAAGCATAACTGGCAGGCCTGTCTGAGGTCATGTGTGCCTTCTAAAGGGTTTCTTCCCGCTAGTGCTACAGAGACGGGTATATTAGCAGCTGCACTGCTGAAAACGTTTGAAAAGTCATTTCTGGTTTGGCCTGCAATTCCCATGTAATTTTCGGAACCAAACAAACTACTGGGGCCATTTATCTGTTGGCAGAAAGCATATTTTACTCAATCTATAGCATTCCATTTATATGTAAGTAAAATTTAACCTACTGAAATTATTCTTCAAAGCATAAGAAAGATCATACACCCATAAATCACAATACAAACTTAACCAGAAGGGGACCTGGAGACTTTACAAAAGCCACATACAGGTCACAGACTCACCGTACAACAAGATGCAAAAGAAACAGCACTTGCCAGGCCCGTTATTACTCCATCCTGGCTCATGAGGATGCAATCCTTTGTGCTACCCCTACGCTTCCCCACATAATCAGTACCCAGCAGCATCACTGAAAATATCCAGCATCGGTAGAACACAGAGACCGGACAGATTCTCAGGCCCGAGGCTATCTCTGCTTTGTTCCTTTGCTAGGACAGTTCCCCAGGATTCCTAATACCTCAGATCGTAACAGACTTTCTGTCTCTTAGGTTGGTTATTTTAAATTTCCACTGTATTTTGCGGCAAGTTCCTGAGAATGGAGAAGTGGCTATGACAGTAGTCAAATTTTGCATATATAAAACAATCTTTGTAATTTTTGTCTCACATTCAGTTACTGTGAGATACTGTACAACTGTTTTTCAAGCCAGAATCATATTTAAATGATAAAAGTGTCATATTTTAAAAAGAGAAGCTTCTACTGTAAAAATTAAGATCTCTGTTAAGCCTTCAAGTTGTTAATATTTGAACTGATGTGAAACAAACATGAAAAATACCTACGAGCAATGGGGAATTATTGCTGCTAAGTGTTGGAGTTCCATCTCTAGAAGCTGAACTTGAAAGGTCTAAAGGAATAAAAAGAAGCTTTAGTTCTTTCAGTTCACCAAAACATCCTGTGCAAAAAAAATTAGTTACCATTTTTGAGAAGCAGAAGTATGAAATGGTTGATTTTCTGACAAACAGCAGAGGATTTTTTGTTTGCTATCCTTATTCTTTTCCCAATTATGTAAAAGCCCCCTGTGAACACCTGAGATCAAGAATTGCTGGGTAATCCTGCTCAGTATAACCATCTGATTAACATCAGCAGTAGCAGCTTCACAAGCATGTGCTGAAACAACATGAAGATAACTCGTGCAGTCCAAAAAGGGCTGCTAGATAAACAATACCTGACTATCAAAAATAGACGATGAAAGAGGGTTAAGAGGATTCTTCTATTTTTGATTTTATCTTGTAAATTTACCTTAGATTTAAAGAGAGCATGCTTCTCTGGCACTGGTAATTAAAGACAAAACTTTATCTTTTCTAGTTCACTGAGTATTTACCTATCTTGTTATTTCACATACCTGATTTCACTACATAATTATACCACCTAGAGTTTGAACCAAACATGTAATCCTTGTATCTTAACAGATGACAGAGTTATAACAGTCTTTTAGAATTCTTGCTTATTGCCAAATCATCAGAAATGGTTTAATCTTCAAGAACACTTTTTTTAACTTACACAAAAATGCAGAAAAAAACCAAAGAGAAGGAACCTGGATCACACTCCTGCAGACTACAAGTAAACGATAATTGTTGTGTACAACCAACACTGATTATCAATACTCTCTGAAAGCTGTGAGCACAGATCAAACATTATGTAAGCTTTAAATACTACTGGAGGTGTGAAAACTCATTTGTTAAAAAGAGAAGCCAGTTGGCTCACACACAATTGTCTCCCATGATAAAAGGTTAATATTAAGACTCATTTCTTACCTCTTTTTGGGTCACTGATCGAAAAGGTGCTTAACGGTGAACAAAAATTTTCCAGTGAAGAAGTCAAAGGCTGTGAAAATATTTCTGAAAGAGAAGGTGAAGGAACAAATCCTGCAGTAACTGGCATTGTCCCCAGCAACGAGGCAGAGAAAGGTACACTAGGAGCTACACTTCCTGCAGGAATAGGTCCTCTGGCTCCTGTAGTTTGCTGGAAAAAAAATAAATTGAAGACAACAGGGAAGAGTCAGAAATCAACACAACTTTTTTTTCTGAATAAAGAGAACATCATTCATATTGCAGTAAAGAGTTGGTGCTGAAATGAATCCTCAGTTACTATCAAATGATAGCATGTTCTGCAAAGGCTAGGCCTCCTTGTCTCCCTCGTGGAACAGAACATGCCCTACTCTGCACCTCTGTTAAGGAGATACCAAGCTGAGGAGTTTCCCTCCCTTCTCCCTGTCATCCCAGAAAGCTCCCTCTCTTCTGGAGGTTCACCAAACATGTCTCCACAGAGTTTGGCCAACGTGAAACTCCCTCTGTTCCCCAAGTCGTACGCCTACAACTCGCTCAAGGTTCTACACTACACAAGACTGCAGTCTGGTTTAGATCATATTGCCTCCTGGCTTTTCACCACCGACAGACTTCCTAGGATCTCTTCAAAATAATACAAAGTGCCTAAAACAGAAAATAAAACCCCCAAGCATTTTTGATGTAAGGATTTACAGTTGCATCCACAACTGAATGAGAAATTAATATCACAAATAACCCAAGAGTGAAATGTGCCACAGCCTTCTTTAACACTGCAAAATGAAGGACTCCAAATAAAAGGCAGGGCCACGGTAGAAACTCAGGAACCTTGCTAGTAAGTTCAGACATCCCTGCTCATCAGTCAGAGCTCCACCACTAGTTAAGGAACTCTGCATACTTCCGTCTGTTCTAGCTCTGGAAGGATGGTGTAAGAGCAACTCCTCACGTGCCTATATTTCTCTAATCATCTCTTCTAAAAAAATATGTAAATTTAGACTTATGAAGGCCCAATTATTTTTGGCTTTCCAGGAGGTGAATCTGGACAAAGCTCTGATTGCCAAGATACCAGTGAGAGCACTACTGCCTGCAAAGCCATTAGCCTGTGTTTCATTGCAGTATCTACAGCTGCAGGGTAAGCACTCCAACACACTCTCAGGTTTGAGAGTGTTTATTTGCACACAGTAGACCCACAAACAACCCCAAAAAACCAACCACACCATCCCAGACTTCAAATGTCTACACTTTTCACAGTGCTTCCTGGAAATAGTATCCCTCTCAGCATCGGAGCACTGGTGGCAGCACAGCAGTATTTCTGAAGTACTAACCCTCCCCCTGTAACCTTACTCAGGTTTTCCCACACACAAAACCAGTGTAATTGTCCTCAGAGCTCTCCTGACATCTTTACTGTCACATTTGCAAGAATCTGCACCTGAGAGAACTCAATCAACTATGCACAAACACAGCTCAATGTAACTGGAAAAATGTAACTCACATTCCACTACTAGCTCAACTTGGTAACAGTGCAAGATCCCACTCATAGGACAGTCTTTTGAGAAAGAAAACAAACAAACATGTCTTACCATTACACTTTCATCTGGATCAGGCACAGAATCAAGTAATTCATCAAGTTCTTCGCCAATAATTATATCTCCATCACCACAATCTAAACATGCTTCTGTCATAGAGAAAGAAACATTCCCTCCATTTGCCAACACTGCAGAAGGCAAAGAAACCTTTTCCACTTGAAGAGGCATAACAGAAGATAAAGATGGTACAGGTATTGATGCCACTTTAGACACTTCAGGAACAAAGTTGGATGAAGAAGCAGCAGAAACCATCTCTTGCTTCTGGTCACGTAAGTCTGAAATAGATAAGATGGGAATGACTGGAACTTTTGTTCAAAGATGTAAAAATGTGGAAAAACATGAAGACTATTTAAGCAAAACCACATCAAATGTTTTCAGCTTCCACCAACTTCCGATTTATCTGTACTTATGTCTCAGTGTTTATGCATTACTCAGACTACAAGATACAGGAAAAGTGACAAACCTGATACTTTCTGTCAAAGCATTCTCCCCTCCCTATGTCTCCAAGTTAGGGAACAGTATGAGATGACCACTGCAGGAGCAGCTGTCATCACATCAAGTTGAGAAGATTGAAAGGAAATTTGCTCGGCCACTTACATATATAGTTTTAGAGATAAACAGATCAGACTTTTTACCACAGATCTTTCAAATGAAAAGATGATTTTTCTTAAGAAATTTCGTAACAGATACGATGAGGTATGCATGGCACGTCTAGCTTCCTAGCATCAATATCGTAACACAGCAAGACTCACCTAACTCAATATCTTCTACAGAAGAAGAATTCTGTAAATGAAAAAAAAACAACAAACCACAACCTCTCAGCATTTTGCACAGGAGTCATTAGAATTTTCCAAATACATATTTACAGACTAAGAATTTAAGTCCTCAAATTTAGGTTTTATAAAATTTGAAATTTATGAAGTCTTATGCAATTTAAAGGTCAAATATTTTTTTAGATAAAGCATCCATTTGCAGACTGAAATCCACTCACACTATCACTACAAATCTGCAATGAACTTACAAAAGCGAGGGTGATACTTCAAGGAATACAAGAGCCTGAACAGGATGATAAATGAGCTGTTCCTATGTTTCCTCCTTCATTTGTAGCTAAATTGTCTACCTGCCCATGAAAAGAGTCTTCAGATAAAGATGAACTCTTCCTCATTACTGCTATTCAGACACATCACAAATAGCAAGAGAAGCACAAGTTCACCTGCTAGTGAAGGTCAAATTTGGACAAATGCCTAAAAGAGAAGGGATTTTATCCCAGCACATTTCACTTTCGCAGCACCAAAATAAAAGGAATTAAATAAATAAGCACATTACCTATGCCCTTGCCTCTAGACATTAAATGTAAATATATTCATCACACCCTACTGAATGTTTTCACTAACATTTATTCTACAAATACAAAATAAATTATCATCTTATGTTCTAGTCTGCCATAAATAGACAGCACAGTGGAACACAGTTCAACAGAGCCCTGAAGTCCAAAATAACAGCACCTTATACAAAATGTCCACTGCACCACTTTCACTTCATCACCCTGACACTGTGAAACAATTATTCCCTGTAGTTTAAAGTCGGCTTCTACCTGGAAAATGTAAAATCTTACCTGACTTGATACATCACTAGAAACTGAATTTGAGGAGGGTGGCTGCAATGAAAAGATACCTTCATTAAAGACAAAGTTGATACCAAGAGAAGGAAACCTCAATGTAAAACATTAAAATAAGATTTTACCTTCGCTCTTACATATGCTTTCCTTATTTTTAACCCCAGTTTTTGAGCTAGCTCTTGGGTAAGCTTAATCACACTTTCATCCTGAAAGAAATAAATAAAATTCCATAATTTACATGTGCTGTCATCCAGTCAAGACTTCTGTTTACAATTCAGTCTGTGTTCTGCAAGAGCCCCACATGCAGGAGGTCTCAGAATGATTTTTATTTTTTAACATATATACTGCAAGCTACCACTGAAAAAAAATCAGAGAATCAAAAAGATCTCTTCCAACCCAAGCGATTTTGAGATCATCACGTCCAACCATCAGCCCAGCACTGCCAGGTCACCATTAACCCACATTCCTCAGTGCCACATCTCCACAGCTTTTTAACCCCCTCCCGGGATGGGGCTTCACCACTGCCCTGAGCAGCCTAGGCCAGGGCTTTACAACTCCTTCTGTGAAGAAACTGTTCCTCAGGTCCAACCTAAACCTCTCCTGGTGCAACCTGAGGCTATTTCCTCTTGTCCTGCCACTTGCTCCTTGGGAGAAGAGACCAACAACAGCTGGCTCCAGCCTCCTGTCAGGGAGGTGCAGAGAGCCTCCTTATCTCCAGGCTGAACAACCCCAGGTCCCTCAGCTACTCCTCATAAGACTTGTCCTCTAGACCCTTTGCGAGCTTTATCGCCCTTCTTTGGACACACTC
>VWZY01002811.1:13351-23910 GCA_013399075.1 Chloroceryle aenea
CCAAAGGTGAAAAGTACACTGTGAGGAAGACTGATAGCCTTCCTCCCGAAGACCCCTGAAGACCCCGGCCCACGACCACCAGACGGCAGTGTGCAACTGCCAATGGGAGGAGGCCTATGATAATGAGTTCCCAGAACTGAGTACGATAATCCAACCGCGTATAATGAATATGTAGCCAACTCTACTGAATATGTATGGTTTAGTGTAATAAATACCTGCCTGAAGGACACCTCGGTGTGCAAGTTAGCTGGAATTATCCCCCTTGCACCTGGTACCGTAACAAACATACCTGCTTTATAACCTTTCATGGGTTGTAGAGTTTGTTTCTGCACATCACTGCTTTGCTCTATCTTTTTTGCTCTTTGTGGAAATGCTAAATTCAGGCCCATCATTGCTCTTCCCACAGCCAAGGAACTTGTCTTTCCCAGAAATCTCTGTTATGGTTCTTCTGGTAGCAGTATAGAATGATCTCCATGCAAGCAGCCATATATCCTTCCAACTAACCTCCTTGTCCTGACACTTTAAGGTGTACTTCTGTTGCAAAGATGAACTATGATAAGTTGGGGAAGGAAACAGGCAGGATGAAGAGGGCTGACTGTCTCACTCAGAGCACTGGGTTCATGAGCCAACTTAAGGCAGCAATCATATGGGGAATTTCTTCCCTGTCTCCATCCTCTTTATGGTGAGAGACAAATCCTTTAGCTTTTGATAGCCCAAACAATAGAATGATAAACTATAAAGGCAGCCTGGATTTACTAACAAGTTTGGGTTTGTTTTTTTTTTTTTTTATTAATTAATTAATGCAAACAAATTTTCAACACAATTGTTCCTCTGGTGCCATGTGTAAGAGACTGACTATTGATGTCTCAGGCCTTGTGGTGGTAATATCTGAACAGAGAAAGAGCAAGGTCTGCTTCGGGGCAGGAGGTGTTAATGGTCCTAAATGGTCCTCAATGGCTCTGTCCTCCTCCCCTGGCTGCAGATAAGTTAACAATGAGAGGAGATAAATTCTGCTATGTGTCTTTCCCGTGTTTCTTTGCTGACTACTGTGGCTACACCAATGAAGTCTACAGCAGACACCACACTAGAAGGAGCTCATGCAAATTAGCACCACCTCTCTACATTTCTGATTTAAACTGGGCATGCCACCAATATATCCCAACTGCTTAAAGGAACAGTAATGTATTGACCTGCGTGCACCCACCACCAAGGGACACCAGATTTGGATTGATGCCATGAGATGTGGCTGGATTCAAAGGTGGTGATGTATTACTTTCAATTTTATTCTCTCTCTGCTTCTATCTTTTCCTCTTTCTAGTCACTTTTCCTTTCTTTTTCTTGATAGACATTACCTGGTTATGCCTTAAACTATCACAGAACCATAGACTCATAGAATACCAGGTTGGAAGTGACCTCGAGGATTGTCTAGTCAATAATTTTAAGGTTAAAAAAGAAAAAGTTTATAAAAAAAAGTGTTAAAGGGACTTAGAATGACTGTGTTTAGGATGATAATTACTGGACTTACAGACTGGCCTCACAACAGAATGCATTGCTAACCCTACAGATAACAAACAGGTACTGAAATTCCCCAGTCAACATCAGTTAGCAAGAAGATATGGAGGCTCCCCTGGAGAACATTGCTTGAGGGGGCATGAAGTCAGTTTACAGTAAATCTTTGTTATATCAAACCTTGAAAACAAAACACCGTTACTGATTTTAGCCCTGGGCCAATCACAGCCAATTGATACAATGTAATCTCAACTTTCAGTGTATAAATATTCTCTTCCCTGTCACGATGATATGTTAGTTTCTTGGCATTAGCCTGCTAGCACCTGATCCTGCACAAGACTGTAGTAAACCTGGCATTTTACCTCTGTGTGTGGATTGGATTTTGCACACAGCACAAAGAATCAATTTTTTGGACAACGTCTATATAGTTTAAATGAGATGGCCCAGCACCCTGTAATCTGAGTCTTAAAACTGCCCAGTGTAGGGGAATCCACCACTTCCCTTGGGAGATAATTGCAATGTCTAGTTTTTCTCATGTGAAAAATCTTGTTCTAGACTCCAATTGGCATTTACCTGGGAGTAACTTGTACCCATTACCCCCTGATGTTTCCACGTGACTCCTTGTGAAAAAGGAGTCTGCTTCTTCTTGGTAGCCACTTTTTTGAACTAGTAGAAAAATAGCTGGTGAGAAAATAATGGCAATGCTGAAACACCTTTATCCACACATTTATTGATTGTTCTCAGGGAAAACCACTGAATTGTTTTGTATTGTGTCATTGTTACTTTACTGCCACTGTGGCCATGCCTTGCAGGGACAACCTTTTTTGAGTGATCATAATGATTCACCTCCCTTGTCATACACCGAGGGGTATGAGACACTGTGTTCTAAAAGGAATGTTACTGCTACTTAAAAGCAAACAGAAAAGATTAACAAATTATATCCATTCTATTTATATCCATTTTAAACTGTAATGTAAGGTTCTGTAGTTCTGTAGGTGCAGCCAGACTATAAATCTGTTTAAAAAATTGCAATGAGCAAATATCATGAAATCCAATAAAAAACTCAGATTTATCTTTTGTAGTCTCAAATCTGGATAAAGTGAGTGACTTGAATGGAAGGATGTATAAGAAATATTCTAGAGATTGGAATGAATTTTAGTGTACACTATAATCCTGGATGCATAGCAGCAATGATAACAGAGACTAGGTAATTTGGGGTCATGATTTCTGCATTAAGTAGCAGGGTAATCAACTCATCTTGAAAATATTACTGAACTATTTGGCTACTGAGAAAGAGTTAACATGGAATTGTGCTGGCTTCAGCATTTAACAACCACTGTAATACAGGAATTGACTGTCTTGGATTTACGAAGGTTGGCATTTTTGACCTGCACTTTGTAAATAAATTAGCTAAAGATACAGATTTGGACAGATTCACTGGGTTTTTAATTTGACAATCAATCTACTGCAGTTCACGAGTAGATGAGTGAAACTTCAAGTAAGGTGAAAATTAGCCAAATTTCTTTCTTAATAGAACCATAGAGTATTTTAGGTTGGAAGGAAGTTTAAAGATCATATATTCCACCTCTTTGCCATGGACTAAGACACCTTCCATGAGAACAAGTTGCTTAATATCTTATCCAGCCTGGCCTTGTAAACTTCCAGGGAGGGGGCATATTGGAAACATGAAGTAGGCCCTCTAATCGAAAAGGATTCAGATTTTACTACAGAAACATACAGAACATTTCACAATTTCATTCTAGGAAAATTGTCAAAGAAATAATATGACAAGATCCTAAAATTCATTATGATTCTTCCACTGGAAATACTATTTAATGGTACTGTCTTGCAAAAGAAGTATCATTATTCCTTGCAGGCATATGTTTTTTTTCCTCTTATCACTGTATTCTGTTCTCAGTAGTTTTGAGGAAACTTAAACACATTTGGAAACTAGAAGAAAAAGTCATTATAAATTAATGGATTGGAACATGTTGCTGACACACATCAATATACTTCCTTTTCACTTTTTTTCATGAAAATCCAGTTGATTTCACTGGGAATTTTAATTGACAGATTTATAAAATTATCAGAACTCTGACATCTATTTCATCCATGTAGCAATATAAAATTGTATAGAACCCTATTTGACAAAGAATTAAGATAGTTGAAAATCTGCCCATCTCAGTCTTCTAAGGTTGACAAATGTATTGGAGTTAATTATTTGAAATTGCAGCACAGGGAATTCATATGCTTGCAGTTAAATTGTTAGTTTTTCAGCCTTAACTCAGAAAGAATGGAGTCTGCCTAATCATAAATCTTGAGGGAGTTTCAAAACTTCCCCTTTTGGCTGTAAAATTTATTCAATCTCTATATTCTAGTGGTCTATGTCACCATATTTCAATGTACAAATCTCTAGACTTTTTATGTAAAAAAAATCAAAACAAAACCAAAACCAAATTTCTAACACTCTTCTTAAGTCAACATCTTTTAAGAAAAAGCCCTAATAAAATGTTTACAGTGGATATGAATAAGTCCTGGTGAAGCCATAGGCTATGTCTTAATTTATTTTGAATGTTCTTTTCTTATCTTATGTTGTGATGACCTCATTTTTCATGGAAGATATCAATTAGATGATAACACTTTGATGCATCTTCCCAATGGAGAAGCAAAACCTCCCAGGCAAATACTTTAGGAGCAGGCATAATCTAATGCTGGGGGAAATCATTCACTGTAAAAAATACATGTAGGGGGAAATTTTGTCTGGAAAGAAAGAGAATTGGAAAACAATAATGGAAGATAAATCTAAATAAGAGTGAAAATTATAACAGTAGTTGAAATTTCAGATAATAAATGCTACTAAAAAGATAGCTTTTCTACAGGTTCTAGAAAAAAAACAAACCCTCACTCATTTCTTAATCCTGATGGGATTCACAGCTTTGTTTCACCCAAGGGCAATGTCCTAATAATAAGACACACTATGAGGTAGTTTGAGAATAAGAAACTTAATAGCTGGTTCTGTGATCCCAGTGTTAAGATTTTTCTATGTATGACTTAAAAACACCCATGGTATATCTCTAGCAGGAATTTGTTTTTGTGTTTTTTGCTTTTTTAAAAAAAAGTAAAGAATTTACATAATTGTAGTCAGATATGAGTTATACAGAATTAACCCTTTGTGCTATCCATTCTTGCCCTCTGCATCACTCATTGTCTTATACTAAACAGGCATGAAAAATAAACAGTATAGAGCACCTAGGACAGTAGCATATTTCAAAGCTGATTTATTGGCTTGTGTAAAGGCATATTTAATTCTTCAGGAAAAACATGTCTTCACCTTCAGCAGAACACTCATCTCATGTACTCAGAAAATGCATGGAATTAATCTGTATAATTTGTAAATACTAAAGTTCAGCATTGGGAAACTTTCACTAGGAGCAGCCAGACAGAATCACCTGTCAGAATTACACAAATTTGTTTGCTAAATTATGTGGACTATGACTCATACCAACAAAACTCTTCTACAGTACTATGCCTATATCATAAGCTTGGCTAATTTGATGGCATGGTGTAAATGAATATAATACTTCTCTTGCCTTAGCTTAGTCTTCAATACTGAAGGGATAAGGTGATCTTCAAAAATTGTTTTCAGATGGACTGTGTTGCTGTTTTATTCACATGTGTCAACAGCAGCTGGTGAGCAGGCACTGTGAATTACTAATTCTTCTCTAAACTCTGAAATTCATCCAGGTTCTGGAAAGAGCATGAGAGCAGTTGGAAAAAAAAAAGAATTTGACTCGTTTGATCAGCTGAATATACCTTTCAGCTATTCCTGTCTCCAAAGAAACTAGAAACAACTCGTGCTGCTTACTACTACTAATTTCAGGGCTATATCTGAAATACTTGTTTGAAATGAAAAACTAATACACCTTTCACCAGCCTACAGACAAACTAAATATAAGGTAATAGTTTAGATTTAAATTAGAATTAAATATGCAGTTTAAAGTGTGAAAAGAGTATTTTAGGTGATTACTGATACTGCTCATTCCTGAAGCCCAGGCCAGGTGAACACAAAGTTTGTCTAAATCAGACCACATGCCCCATTACCTACTGCAAGTAACAACCAGGTTTCAGTGCGTAAAGGGAAGGAATTTATGAACAAGGTAAAGACTAAAGTTAGTCTTGTGCTTCACTATACTCCCAACTTCTGACAGACATAAGTTGCTAGACACTAAATCTCCTTCACGGCACTTAAGATTTACTTGCAGTCCTATACCCCATGGATTTATCTGTACTGCTTTTTGGAGCATCCTGGTCTAAGAGTCCACACGCCCTCAGAAGAATGATTTCCAAAACTTAACAATATAGTATACCATGGAAAAATAGAACATTTTCCTCCATATTATATCCGATGACTCCAAAGATGCAGCAGTTATCAAATACCATGTGCTTGGTAGCATCCACACAGGTCATTCTGAGGTTCTGCTAACTCCATTTATGGGAGCTGTTTGTGCTGCTGGCAGCAGCCACATTAAAGCCAGTCAGAACAGAATTAGACAGGGAACACAACAGGTACTGGACCACGATGACTTATGCATGGACAACGGGGAAATACAAGCACTGGACACCGGCAGCACAGAAGTTCCCAGTTTAACAATACCAGCAGTAAAACTTGCTTTCAGTTTTGTTTTTCAGAACTTCCCTGAGAATACAGAGACATGTCTGAGTGTTAAATAAGGCTTAGATTACTTTGGCTTAACATTTAAAAAAACATTTTAGAACTGTAAGTTTTAAACGTTATTGTTCTTTTATTTTATGTTGCTGAAAAACTGGAAAGCTCAGTTGTTCTTCTACAAAGCTGAAAGTGTGCTATGCACTTGAAACTTGTCACATTTTAAATAAGAACAATTTCTAATGCAATTATGTTAGGACTATGAGGAACATCTTACATTTATGTAATGTGTTAGAAGAAATCATGCATTCAACCACAGAAANCTGCAATCAACCACAGAAAAAAACTAAAAAAAAGAGTTTAAAAAAAAAAAAAAGGAAGAAATGAATTAAAAAGAAATTTAAGAGGCCTAGTGTTATCATGGATCGCCCCAGGAAGAAGAAATGTATATCTTGACATAAATAATATATAATTGACAGCATGAGCATATGGGAATAAACTATGCATGGGCATTATTATTCACTTCCAGCAGACTACAACCAGGTGACATCTGCTTCTGTCGTTATACACTGAGAAAGCAGCAAGGAAGTAAAGAACCAACCTTCAGGAAATCCAGATCAACATGCACTTGCGGTGTAACATGTGAAGATGAAGAAGGCCATGCAAAATCCCTCCCCTCTCTGAGGGGGGCCTGGATATAATTCTCTTCATGGCTCCTAAGGACATTATATTTTGAGTGTCTTTTCTAGACCCACAAAAAACCTTGGACAATACACCCATAATAATTTTGGGTACTTAACGGTTAGTATTTGGCCTAAGCTCCTTTAAACATAACAATTTTAGTCAGCTTAACTATCTTTGTTTTGAATAAAATTACTCTGGGTATATAAGAAGAATAAACCACAAAGAATAATAAACCTTCTACTGAAGAACTGGTCTTTCACAGATGTCACATATAAAGTAAGGAAATAGTTGCTCTAGAGTAACTTAAGGCTACAGAGACACTACAGAGGAATTAAGTCCAGATAAAAATACAGCAACAGTAATATTCCATTTTCTTGACTGAACTTGACTAAGCAACAATGGATAGCACAAAAATTTCTAGGAAAGAAATGTGCTATTTTCAACATGTGACACTGGTGAAAAATAGAGCTTTTGGGTTGACAGTGAATTGTGCATTAATTATTTAAGTATCATGTTCAGGTACAATAGAATCATTAATACAGGATGTGATTGCCACCCCTCAGCCCTTTCACCATTTTTAGTGAATTGCTCAGTGATAATATTACTGTATCCAAATACAAAGCTGCACATAAAGCACTATAATAAAATCTAATTTACTACTAATTGCATTGCACTTTTATATCTAGGTTTACCAGAAGGATGCTTTACTGACATCTTACACTGGAAATAGCTCAGGGAAGGAACCATATTTGAGAGGGTCATATCTCAAGGTCACACATCTCCAACACACTCTCGGTACTTCTCTTTCTACCTATTGTATCCTCTCTTCTGGCTCAGTAAGCCTAATTGTTTAAAGCACCGTTAAGTGCTTCCTTCCACCCATATGTACAAGGGAAAAATCACTGCCAACCACTCTGGTTACCCATCTTCATCTGCAGCCCACTCTTAGTAGGAATCACCAGTTCTTCATATTACAAAGATTTATAAGGAGTAGGTATTTTAATTGTAAAGGGANTTCTTCTCCTTGCAGAAGTTACCGAGGAAGTCATATATGTTTTGTGCCACTGCTAAGACTGACCACCAGAACAACGGCTTGATGACAGTCCTTCCCCCACACTTTGCTCAAAAGTAGTGAGGAAAGTATAGAAACTATCCCTATTGCAGACTTAATTTGTGGGATGAAAATCTGACACCAAGCCACAGGAAAAGATCAATGAGCTTGTTCTGCTCACCCTCCCCAGAAGGGACATCTTTTGGTAAGAATTGTGGCCTTGGCTATACCAAGTGGTTTTCCCTTGAGATTACAACTGTGATTGCAATTGTGTATTTTGGAGCTNTATCTCAAGGTCACACATCTCCAACACACTCTCGGTACTTCTCTTTCTACCTATTGTATCCTCTCTTCTGGCTCAGTAAGCCTAATTGTTTAAAGCACCGTTAAGTGCTTCCTTCCACCCATATGTACAAGGGAAAAATCACTGCCAACCACTCTGGTTACCCATCTTCATCTGCAGCCCACTCTTAGTAGGAATCACCAGTTCTTCATATTACAAAGATTTATAAGGAGTAGGTATTTTAATTGTAAAGGGATGAATTTTGTGAAGAGTTCTTAATCATATTTTAAAAGGAAAATAATTCTCAGGCAACATCGTGACAGGAAGAATTTCTTTAAAATGACATCATGCTCTATCAAAGAAGGAATCTTTCCATAAGTGGTAAGTGGTAAGAAAGCTCTTTTGCTAAATCTGTGTTAAACTAATTCCTATATAGACAGAAATATATATATATATATAAAGAAATTATTCTTTTGTTTCATCTNTGAGATTACAACTGTGATTGCAATTGTGTATTTTGGAGCTATATATCTATTCTGCAGTTTAGTGCATTTATCACTGGGAATCTTAAAGAATCTGTGAAATAAGCCGTACTATTTTTGTACCCAGTTGCTTCTTGTGAATGGAACTGGACCTACAGCAGATAGGCTGTTTGTGCATTTGGTGTCAGACTCACAGCAAGAAACAATTTAATCAGCATACCTATTAAGAGATAAGTCCATCTGCCCCTAGCCCTTCTAATCTCTGAGGGCTGGCTAGAATGCAAGGGGATTCATCTCTGACCAAAATTATCTGCAACACACCTTCAGGTAGACATCCTGTCCCAGCCTTGACTGTGCCTGTCCCCAGGGGTGTGCCTGCTGCTTGGTACTACAGATGCCAGGCCCTGCCTTGCCCGCCATTATGGTCCCATCTCTAGCAGCCAATGGTCCCTGCAGTGACCAGGTAGTTATTTTGGAAAAAAATCCCTCTTAGAAGAGTGTTTCTAGGCTGTGTAAACCAGCAGGCTTCCTGAAAACATGCAATCAGTTAAGCAACATTGTGTCCTGAAAGAGTAGTTCATAGGGTCAGGGAGGAATTTTTTTTCTAGGCTTCCTTACTAACTGAGGTTAGAGCCCCAGCTGAGCTCAGGCAGGGGAGACCAGGCAGGTTTGCCATGGGGAAAATCTTCTGAGGCCAGGACAGGTGGATGGCTGCCATGGGGAGCCCCAAGAAGTAGAAACAGGTGTTACAGACTGTTTTCTGGAGTGAAATGCCCTCTGTGGTAAGGTGTGCACTACAGCAGGTATTCCCCTGCAACTCATGGAATGCCCATGTCAGAACAGGTTGCTCCTGAAGGAATACAGCCCATAGGAAGGACCTACAGTGCAGCATGTAAAAGAATGATGAGGAAGGAGAAAACTGTAACTACCCAGTCATCACCAGCCCAGTTGTTTATGAAACATCCTCTTAAAAAAAAAAAAATAGCTGTTGATCTGCATCCAAATACTTTTTTTGCTAGAGTGGGAACACACCCTTGATTAATGAGAACAGATAATTCTATTCAAAAAGAGAAGAGAAATAAGAGTTTCAAGTCCTGTCATTGTACTTGAGTGATATCACATCCCTGTCTGAAATATGAGCTGCAGGGGATGGCTATACATATATATGTTCTGAAACCCCTGTAAAATGGGAAGTTACTTAGAGGAAGAGGATGTGATTTTCCCCTAAGTCAGGGCTCATATATTCCTCCCATATAGAGACACTGGCTGTGGTTTACTGTCCAACCCAAACACATCACAAAGATTTGTGAAAGATGCTGACTTGTGTTCTTCACAAAGACCATCTCAGTTAATGAGATAAAGGCATGGGAAACAAACTGTTTGAAGATATACTTGTTCTTTTCTGTTCTGCAACTGTTCACATCAGAGTCCAAATCACTTTTCTCTTCTGAAAAATCCCAGGATTTATCTAGTGACAGCAGCTACTGTCCCATAAAAGGTCAAGGACCAATTATTTTGGTCCTGCTCTGGCAGGGGGGTTGGAATCAATGGTCTTCAGAGACCCATTCCAACCCCTAACATTCTGTGGTTCTGTGATCTGGTTAACATTGTAATTTGCCAGTTTTGCTGCAAAATATCCTGTGGCTGACCTGCTCTCCTTTGTAAAGGAGCAGAGAGGAAGGGTTGAGTGGTGGCTTTGGAGACAACCCGGTTTACAACCACAGAGCATCATAAGATGCTCTATTTCTTTCTTCAAAATGATTTTTTTTTCCCCCATTATTTTTACTGGAAAACATTTGGGGTACTCTGTTTGTCCTGTAAACCACTCACGGCAGAAATTCTATTTAGTTCAGAACTTCTTTGTGAGCTCCCCATGCTAAGTAT
>VWZY01002813.1:0-39884 GCA_013399075.1 Chloroceryle aenea
TTGCTCCTGCAGCTGCAGAACATTCAAGAAAACAATAAAAATAAAAGGAAAATCCAAACCCCCTTTCCTCCAAGGTCACAGCGATGGGATTCTCACTGCCTGAGAAATTTCCTCCACCTTCTCTCCAAAGGACCCAAGAGGTGCTCACCTCTTTCCCATGGAGCCAACGTAAAAACCCAATGGAAAAGCCACCCAAGCATTATTTATTCCAACTTGGCAGTTGGGTAATTTTGGGAGACAGTTTCTCATTATGCTACTGACTTGTTTTAAAAATTTTGAATACCATAACATCAGTAAAATATGCTTCATGAAAACACCACAACAGAAAGCTCTCAAACACATCTCTGCTTCCCAGTTAAAATGTCTTCCAGCATTATACCTAAAGCTATTCTTGTCAATTGTAACACACATTCCACTCAGAAGTTTAGGTTTACACACAGACAATGATGTCAGCTGTCCCCTTGATAAATGTCTCTTGGAACATAGCAAGTGTATGATTTAAACCCCATGAATGTGTGAGAGACACTGGGCTCCAAACTCTGCGTCTGCTTCTCTACTTGGCATCAACAGCTTCACTCCCCAAGTACTGCACACTTGTCATGAAGCAAGTCTAAATGTGTTCCTTTCCACACAAGTTTAACGAGTTTCAAGTTGGATTTAGCATCTATATTGATATTATCACCTGACACACAGCTCAGTCTCCATGAGAAAAATCAACATTACAGTGCTTTTCAATTTTTAAAACAAGTAGCTTTACAGGAGCAGTCCTGATACTTCCAGTCCTGATACTTCAGCCTTTACTATCCAGAAATTATCCAAGCAACCTTGCATTCAGTCCCCAATTCTGTCATTTATATTATTTCACACTCATACATCTGGGTCTCATTTTTGGCAATAAACAAGCTAGCTTTTCTCCTTTGTTATTAGGGCTTCTACAGCATTGTCCTTGGAGAACAGCCTCAGGGAACATGATGCAGTTGAAGGAGTTTCTAAGAGTTACTTTAAGGGAGCAGCAGTTACTTCACAAGCTTGGGTGGAACCAAAAAACAATAAAAATGAATTAATGCATAACAGGAGACAGGGACAGAATGACAGGAGTTGCTGAACTCTACAGAGTTACTACACTGACTTGGGAAGCAGTAAAACAGGAGCACAGCATTTCATTCAATGGTTTCAGCAGAAAATCCTATTAGCATCAAGAAATATGTTGTGGTCATTGAAGTAACTTCTTCCTTTGCTTTGTATCACTTCCTTTTTGTAAGGGAAACCAGTCAAGAGACAGCACCCATTAAAAAAGTCAGCTTTGTCCATTACTTTGTCAGCACCTCTTTTTCTAGCACACCAGAAATAAAGCCGGACGATTCATAAGGAAATCTCAGCACGGCTGCGACGAGGAAGCCCAGTCCAGCCATATTACAGGGTTACAGCTTGGAATAACTCAACTTCTGAATTCCCCCAAGATGTCAGTACAAAAGTGCTTCCAAAAACTGTGAAAGATCCCACTGCCTGTTGCTGAGGGACTGATTTTTGAGGGAAAACTGTTTACAGCAGTTACAACTTCGAGATGCCTTATTACTGACATAGCACGCTGGGTGGTCCTGGTTCACATTTTCAAAGCTGTCAGAAATAATAACCTTTATTATTAACTTTGTTAGACTGAAAAATATTATCTACCCTCTATCATAAGCAGACTACATTTCTTTGTACAAAAGACCAGCATATAAACTGGCAATTCTCTAACGCTTTTTAGTTCTCAGCATAAAAATCCCTCTTTTCTGTGTGTGTATTTAAGGATTTGTTCATATGAAAAAATCCGACATGAATATGGAGGCTGGAGCCAGTGTGTCAGCATTATACACACATGTCCTCTGGCTAGGAACAAACTAGTAACATAAGCAAACAAAGTATGAGGAACAGGTTTAAATTGCAGCCTTTTCCCAAGGCCAACATGAAGGAACAAAAAAGTCTAGGAAGATTGATGTATGCATTGAAGACTGAGATCAATGCCCTGCATCATACAGAAATGGACAAGTGTTAGTACCAACCCCACTGAAGAACCCAATAGAGAATCTGAGTATCAGAGAGTGCTTATTAACTACATCAGCAGCAAGAAAATCCTACAAATCCAGAAGCAGCCAGCAAAAGTCCATGGACAAACTCTTAACTCAATACCACATTCAAAAAGCCAGGCAGTTTAGACACAACACTTGACAATTTCTCTGAACTATCCTTCAAGCAAATCCTTTGGGATGCTCTTTGCAGAAGTTGTCTGCCCCTCAGCTTCTGCAATGCTTTTATTAAGTCAGATCTAAAAAATAATATCTAGGAATTCAGACAAAATCTTCCAATTTTTGAATCTTCAAGACCCTAACACAGAAGGAGAAAAAACACAGTTACTTTCTCGTCCTTCCTCCACAGCCCACGTGAAAACAAGAGTTGATGCAAGGAACAGAAAGAAACTTCTGCAATATCCCTAAATGTCACCATTTTTAATATTTGATCCATTTCTGTAAAAGCAGTAATAGAGGTCTTAAAGCATTATTTTTTGGCTTTATATTTTTATTTCTTTACATCAGAGTAATCTCTCCAGGTCAGGGCTAAAACCCTGTGAAGACAACACAAAGAAAATTTTACTGTGCACATCTTCAAGCCACATTGCCCCTGCTGACAAGACTTAGAAGTATATATTAATCCAACTAACCATTTCCAGAAGTCAGAAATAGCTGTGAATAATTAGCAAGAAAATTTGCAAGTAGGTCTACCATTGCAATTTTTACCCGAAGAAATAGAACACTTCTTCTGTTTGATCTGTTTTACTAACTCGGTACCAGCCCAGCTCAGCACACCTCTCCATATATAGTAAAGAATGCTTCTGTGGCAACGAGCTACTCCTTCTTCCCTGGGGCGATATGCCAAGCAGCACTCTTCAGAAAGGAGGACTAGCAGAACCATCTCCTGCCTGAAATCAGACCCGATGCTTCACAAAGGACGTGTCCTCCAAAGCCAACAGGACTGTCATAATTAGGGGAACCAAGAGCACACTGTACTTACTGACTTCCATTTGAGAACCAAAAAGCAGCCTTTATGGCTGCTTTATCACAAAGGTGGGGGAATTCTCTATCACAACTCCTTCAAAGAGCATTTCCTCGCTGGGAAGGCACAAGGAGTAACCAGCCACAAAAACCTGTTGTCATTAAAAAAACCTCTTATCTAAGAATTAAGAGCACCCAGTTTCTCTGATAGCGACCTCTGATCCACTTCCCGAACGAGTTATTGTGGAAGGCATCAGTTTTCCTGAAGTGCTTCAGTACCTAGCAGTTGCCCTTTTTCTCTTGCATTCCTAATATACTTAGGATATAAACATATGCAGTTATAGAGATACATAATTGTTATAGACAAAAATCCCAAGGTCTACCTAACACCCGTACGAACTGCATACACCCTCAGATTCTCTCCTTGGGAACCCCATACTGCAACACCTTGGGACACAGGGAAAGATCTAGAAAAGGAATCCTCTCCCAGCAGCTGTGAAGGTAACACAAAGGAAGTTAGCTCTAAGCCAGCGTGAATTAGTTTGTTCTGTAGTGAGGGCTGCAGCTTCAGGTGAGCTGCAGTTCAAGGGACACAGTTAAAATGGAGCTGTGACAGAGGAAAGGGAGAGGATCAAGATTGCACTCGTGCAACCAATACAGAAAGGCTTGAACACCTACACAGTCATATATTCTACACAAAGAGAAGTTAAGTACTTGAAATTCATCATTGTTTCATTCATGAGCAGGATGATTTAAGGACTGCTGTGCTTGGCAGCATGAAGTTCAGCCAGTAACACTTAGGGTATTTCTAAGATGGCAAACAATGTAACCCCTCTATTATGAGGAAGCTCAAAGCAGCAAAACTCTTGATAAAATGACTTAAGCTAAACAAATTCTTCCAAATTATTCCAGAGCACTGATGCAGCAGCTCTTGCCCAACAGTAACAAAGACCTTTAAGTATTTCCTACAGATCCTGGAGAGATGACTACTAAATCCTGAAGTGTTTTGCTTAAGTAAATACTCCCATAAATCCTCATCAAGTATAAAAAAAAACCACTAAAATCAAACAAACAAGCCACAGGAAAAAAAATGTTTAAAACCTCTGATGTAATGTTCAGTGCTGATCAGCTACTCCAACTGAATTATGGTTGCATTGTAGTGGAATTATTGTTATTGCATTTACTTTACAACTATCACTTGTGGAAGCTTGAGAATCCTGAGGTTACAGAACCTCTTGTCTACGTAAATGAGACCCAAATTTGTTTTTCCATGAGTTCTTATGGGTCAGCGACCTGCTATGAAACTGGTTTTGATGAAGTCAAGCTCATTTATTTTCACGTTGTTAAAATAAACATCTTTGTTTTGTAGTCCTGGTCAGCTGTACTAATGCAAACCAAACTCAATTCACTGAAGCATGCATCCTGCTTTCTTGCTAGCTGCCCTCTGCCTCCCTGGCACTTCTCCTGTGTTTGGATTCCTCCTGTGCAGACCTACTGACAGAGCTGCTAATGGCATCCTTCAGAAAAGAGGAGCCAATTTTACATCTAAATAGATAGACATTTTCTATCTTTACAAAAGAAATAGAAAGGTTCATTCTGACACCAGCAGTAACGAAAAACATTTGGCTGTCCAGCAATGGCTGACAAATATGCAACGATATAATTGTATGTGCTACAGAGAGACAGAGTCAACTATTAAATCCAAGGCTATTAGTGCCCTCTAGGAGCCCACAGTACAGAAGCAGTTACTGGGAAGCATCCTTTTCCCAAATGCACATACCCCATTAGAACATCCAGCCACTACACACCTACAAACCTACACAGCTTCAGAGAACCACCGTAAGTGGTTTCTCCTAACTACTTTATTCACTGAGTACTCCCCTCAAAGGGTAAGGAAGTGACAGCTACTGTCTCATTTAAAAAATCATACCAACAACAGTCCCATAAAAATACACAGAAATTCAGGTTTTGCTTACTTCTCTTCAGGACAGTAGTGGGAGAGATGAATCTTTGAACTAGTTTATCACTGCTATGCACTTAGAACTTTTTTTTGCTAAAGTGGTCCAGCAAAACCAGAAAGCAGCAGGCAGTGCAGGGGACTCAAATCCTCAGCTAATCAAGGCATACACTTGCTCCTTTTTATCTGGTCTTTTCATTTGATCTTGAGTATAATAAATTTTCTTGGGTTTTTAGTAGTTTTGCTTTCTGAAGAACAGCCTGTATTCTCAAGGCTCAAAGTTCAAGTGATACCTCAGCCCTGTGGTACATCTTCTGAAGAAAATTTCATGAGTTGTTCTGAGGAAGTACTTAAGCTTACAGCTACAGTTTTCATGACACGGTTTTTCTGGAAGTGTACTGTTCTGTCTGACACTTGGGACCAGACAGCTGCTCCCAGTTTCAAGTTGCACTGGCACCTAAGGTGGCTAAGAGCTGGTGGTTTGAAAGCTTTCTGGGAGCAGGACCCTGGCATCAGCATCACATACAGCTGGACCACGCTCTAGCGGCAGCAACACATGATCAAAGAAAGGCTAAAACTGAACATGGCACTAGATAGGATATCAGCAACGTTCAAAAGGAGATACATGATTATTTTTATTTATTTCAATAATGTTAAGATGATCTTAAAGCTTGATTTTGGGACATACATTTACTGCTTTCACTACCTATGAGAAATGATGCATCATTACCCGACAGCATCCTGGAACTACAGTCAAAACAAAGTAACATTTTCCCAAACATTTAATATAAGTGACAGGATCCATTACTCACGATGTGAACTGGGTGTCTGCCTTAAACAGGCTGTACTTGAAAATTTTATTCGGTCCTTAACTGTTGTGAAAAACTTGACTCTATATGGAAATGTATGTACTGCAGATCTCACAAAATTCCTTTCCAGCAAGAACAACTTCTTGGACTAACAGTTGCAAACTCCCCTCCCTCCACAACAACTTCAGATTGACTGTACACTTGAATTGTGGGAACAGCAACGAGAGAGTTCTTTTAAATAAAAAAAACTGACCATATGTGGTATGTCATTTACACAAACAACTAATTTTTCTCTAAATTACTAGCAGTTAAGTAATATAAAAAAAAATACATTTTAGTGAAATCTTCCAGAGTAGCCTGGGCACAGTATTGACAGACAAGTGAAGTATGTGAGCCATATCTTGGGAACACTTATTTGGGCTGTTCGAGCCAAGAGCAGCACATAAAGCTGAATCAAAAGCAATACAAAATTAATGAGCTTCCTTCTTTCCTTCCAAGAATTAATAAAGGTGAGCTGTCAGCATCAGCCAAGATATGACTTGAGAAGATAGAGTGCTTGCATTCCTCCCCAATGATGTACTGAGTGTACTATTCACACTCAGGCTGTCAATATCTATTTTACTATTTTATTTTTTTATTTGTAGGCACACACACCCCATAAATGTCTCAAAAGCTACCATGTTCTTGGTACTGGTTTTGTCCTGTGTGATTCTAAACGTCAGCTGAGGTATCAACCACACAGCTAAGTAATCCACCACTTGCATCTTGTAGAGCAGTTCCCCTCATATCTCTAACAAAATTTCTACTATTATTTTAGCTTCTCATTAGCACATTTCTCAAGCAAGCTACTGATTTTGCCAGGGGTTTTTCCTAAGCAAATCTTACAGTAAAGTAGAATTCCTTCCTGGTGACATAACCAAACTCCTTTACAGTCAGATAGCCAGTGTGAGCTGCTTAGTGAGTGAAGGGCAGCTGCACACCCATTAAGCACCTCTGCTCTAGACACAAACAACCAGCAGGACTCTACAGCATCGCAGCCCTCTCCATGGAAAGGGCAGCATATCCCTAATACCTACATTGGAGGCTGCTAGTTCAGCAGGAGTAAGAAGTAGAAAAAAATGAGCAGTTCAGCTTCTTGCAACAGACAAAAATTAGAAAACATCCAGTACTAGAACTGACTTTGTGTCCACCCAGATCTACCCAGCTTCCCATTTCCAGCAGTGCCAGTGTGCAGACCCATACAGAGGCATAAGCATAGGGCAAGAAAGTATGATGATCCTCTACCAGCTTTGCTAGCTTTCAACCTTTGGCAGCTAGTGGGCATTTGGATTAACACTGTCCATGAAGCAGTCTTCTGAAAGACTAAGTGTCTAAGTGTGAGAGAGAGAGCATCTTGGATTTAAGCCACTTTGTGAGCCAAGTTAATCTTTATCTCACAGGTTATTTTACAGATAACTCCAACAGCACAAGAGGTAAATTCATACAAGTTGCCTTCAACAAGGAAAAGACAAGCCTTGAGGCTTTGGCTCATAGTTTAGCCAGTCAAATGAGTCAAGTGAGTTCTAAAATGCTTCGTCTGTCTGGAAGTTACATCTATTGTTTGTAAATCTGGTGAATCTACCTAACCTGAATTTGAAAGATTTCATGGAGAGCTCCAAGATTCTGTTTGGAGAAGAGACCATCAGCTCCAAGAATGACTCACAAACACACCAGGTTTACAGTGCAGTATTGCTCAGCCCACAAGCACACTGAGACAACTCTTTCCCCTTGGAAAAGGGAAAAGCATCAGTGCAGACTAGCTCTGATTTAGCTAAACACAGAAAACAGCAGCATGGCTCTGTGCTAAGACACTGCATGTGTGGGGAACAGCAAATCCCTCTGGTTTTGCAGCACACAGGAAGATGGCACAAGGCAGGAGATCACAGTGCTCAGCCTAGCACTGCAGGAGCAGAAGTACTGACAGAGACCAGGAAAGCCTGTCTTCATTCAGGCTCACAACAGAAACCCAAAGCACCTCTTGTGTAGGCACCCAACGAACCACGTGTTACCACGGGAAGATGAAACACAAAACTCTGATGAATTTGCACACAGCCTCAATATGTGAGAACTTCAACTCAGCTTTTTTCTTCACGTGGACAGTAGAAACCATGAGCTTTTGCTTGACTTCTGTAACACGGGATGAATTAGAAGGCAAACAGCTCTCATGATGTCACCTGGGGACAGACATTCTCCGAGATGAATAAGTAAAGCCAAGGGAGTATCATTTCCTGTACTCAGTAGAAAGAGTAAGTGTATACTCCTCGCGAGTACAAGTGATTTAGCCTTCCTCTAGACTTCCAGTTCCAAGGCAGAAACAGGATCAGACTGTGGAACTCTTTTTTTCTTGTGCAGGAAGTTGATGAAGGAACTCATGAACTTCAAAAGCTACTCTAGGAGGGTGTTGCTGCTAGGCTACTGCTATGTTATGCCAATAAAGTTATGCCAATGAAGTACTTAAAATACGGTGGTCCACACTTCAGTGGCTAGAACTACAGTACAGCCACTTGAAAGGGAAGACCCACTCTCCAAAACAACACAAGTCTTGAAGAAGAGAGTAGGGTTGCACCCATGCAAGTTAAAATAAACAGCCACTCGAAATAAATTCCGAATTTTCCCATGAATTTTTCATAGAGCATCTGAAAGGGAAGCCTTGGCCAAACACCAAACCAAAGGGAAAAAAGCAACAGAAGCAACTCAATACTAAGAAGATTCTGCAGTACAGCATGCTCCTTCCTCCATGATTGTCCCACTGGCATCCAGGAATAAAAGCAAAAGCACCCTTCAGCTACATCCAAAACATTCCAGCTCATCCTGTTGGACTTCTCACAATGTACACTGGCACACAGACACCCATGGCCAAGTACAAGCTAAAATTCTCTTGAAAATGCCAGATAAAAGACACTGCTTTTTCAGATAGTGGCTACAGGATATTTCTTTTTTTTAAACTGGAATAACTTCTCCGAAGACAAGAGACAAACATCATTAACAATATCAATTAAATATTAACCACCAACAAGTATTATTGGAACTTGCAGTCGTCAGCTAATGCAGCCAGAGCTCCATAATGCCAGCTCATAGACACAGGCAGGGCAAGAACTGAGCACTACTCTCCTCTCAAGAGCAGGAGAACAAGAACACACCTCCAAGTGTTGCAAACTCAATTGCAGTTTTGTATATTCTTTGCCAGCTCCCAAAGGGTGGTTAAGTTTACAACCGGTCTCCACTAGAAACTGTTCTCCCCTGCATACAAAAGATTACATCAGCAGCACACAGACTGATCTGGGATTAGACAGCACGGGTTCATTTTACCCCATTAATGGTGAGCTGCTGCAGCAGTAACTCTGCCCAGTATGAGACAGGAGCTCTCCTTTGGACACACACTACACCCACCTCCTCCAGAGCCAATGGGGCTCCATACCACCATCTTTGGTATGAATGTGAAGTCATCCACCCCTCCCAAATCCAAAGATACCAGAGCTTCAGGATGCCTCCAGTAGCCTCAATTTACCATTCACACCCTCCTTAGAGGGGGAAAGGCCAAGTGTGAAAAGCTGTCTGGATAGCAGAGTACAGGCAGAAAGTTGTTGTCTCTCACTCCTACAGCATCACCTGTTCGTGGGGAAGTCAGTGCTACACCAGCTCCGGCGTGCGTGCTATCTTGAGAGAGAAGAGGGAAGTATGCAAGCAATAAAACTGATGAACTGTCAGATCACAGCTCAAAATCTATTTTAGCATGTCTGTTCTCCAGCATTTGCAGGTATTTTATGATCACCAATTTCCAGTGAGATACCTTATCCCTCATGTCACAGGGAAATGGAAACATAGAATAATAAAGCCTTTTTTTTCTGAAAGGCTACATTCGAACTCTCTTCCATATGGCTTCATAAATGCATAGTGTCTGTCATTCCAGAAAAGCATCTAAACTGCACACACTGCAAACCTTGTATAAACACCATAGATTTAGCCATGCTGCCAAAGATTTGCAATAAGCTTTTGTTTACAACAGCAAAGAACTGTCCAACGCTTTTATTATGTTGCCCGCTACTCCAAAGCACTTAGCAATCGTTCCACTCAGCACGTTAATTATGGAAGATGCTTTTTGTATTACATGATTTATTTAAAGCCTGTTCAATCACAATTTATGAAATCCAGCTTGTGAAGCATCACATAATTCATTCTTCTCCTTAGTATCTTTGGTCACTAATAGAAATTCTACAGAACACTGTGCCAAATAAATACACTTTAATACTTAGATCAAGCACTTAGGAAGCTGCTTACAAAGTCTCAAAGCACAGTAGCATCCCCGAGTTAAAGGTCAAATACAACTTCTATTTTGACCTCTGTTTAGCATGCACAAAACCCTAACCACACGTGTATATGCTGGGGTTAAAATCTGGAGTCTAGGGTGGTTTTGCCTTTTTTTTTTTGAAGCTAATTATTTCTCCCAACTGTGAAAAGATTTTATTTGGCCACACTTACACATTTTTTCCCCACTCCTCTAAACAACAAAAACATATTTTTAGTGTTTTCAGATGTTGAGATCTTTTATGCTAGCTAAAGACACTAATTTGAGGAGAAAGAACCAGCCATCAGCCAAAGTCCAGTCTTTTGAAGATAATACAGCTACGTGACAACTTCTGGCAGTTGGCCGTGGAAAAGTCAGGATTGGTTGGTGTCTTATATCCTGCCTCATTTTTCACATCAATGTGTGACATACATCTGGCTCTGGAAGAAATTCTGGCTCATCTCTTAGGCCCACCAGTATGTCTGTCTCTCCTTGATCCTCTTTGCATATGACATTTCATAATCACTTTATCTTACAATCATACCCTGCGTTAACAGCAAAGCACACAGCTGAAATAGAAATGAAAAATAAACTCTGGTGTAATACATCACACCAGCAGAGCACTGTGTGTGCACGGGCACACTCACCCTACTTCAAAGCACAGAAAACAAAACCAGGTAAAAGGGTCCAAGTCAGATCTTTCACAGTTAACTATTAAGAAAAAAAACTGCAAAAGGGAACTAGAAAAAAACAACAAACCACAGTTTATGAAACCCTCTGTCCACCCACAGGCACAGGTTATGGTTCTAAAACTTTTACCCTGACACTGACAAGGCAGGCAGGCTATCCCAGTTTACAACTGGCACTTGCAACTTTTAGCAGAATGTTTCCTAAGCTTCTTAAACACATCTGACCAGATGCACATACCTGCCCTGCGCAGTCTACCATTTGACATCAATTACCTGTGTTCCTTGGAAAGCAGCACGTGGGAGCCAAAGGAGAGGTGACACACTGGCATGTGGGCTCTGAAAACTTCACAGTATTACACTGCACTGTAAGTTTGTCTGAGGCTCAGCAACAGCACAGTAAGTAGAATTTAGTAAGCTGTAGGCACCGATTACCTATGGTCGTGTTATCTCTCAACTGCTTGACACCTACTGGTCAGCCACCTCACCACTAATCTTCCTTTCACAATAAAACAATAGCAACTTCTTGGAATAAACCCACTAGAAACATATCTGGCTTTCCATGGTGGTGTGCATCACTGCTCCTTCTCCAAAATGCCAATTCTTAGGACTCAGCAGAACAACTTGCACTAAAGTAATGGAAATTTGGTAAAAGGCAGTGGTTACAATCACCCCGTATTTGGAACACCAAGTATCAATATGACACAGCAAGAAGGGGCTTCTGCCTTCCCTATCACTTCTCAACATTTTACTGTCATTTCAGCATACCTTGAATGATGTGCTTCCTTCAGCTAATATTGCCAAACTTTAAGGTCAAGCAAAATTGTGACACAAGCCTGCCCTATATCTAAATAATGCCTTTAGATGCTCCATGGGTATGTGAGCATCAATCTCCCCCAGCAAAAAGCAATCAAGAGTAAAATCCAAAGAACCGGAGAACCATCATCAAGCTGCTTTTGGTAGCAGTGGCTAACAGCTCTACAGACATTTAATTTCACATGTATTTAGCTTGTTATTCAGCACCTATCAAACAAAATTCCACTAACATGCTCCATTAATTATGATGAATTTGCATCATCACCCAGAGAAGTCAAAATATTTTAAGCTAAAATTGTCTTCACCTAAGGTCCCACCCTTTGAACAATTACCACAGGGCACGGAGTGGAACAATCAACTTCCACCCTTACTTTGAACAAAAGGCCACTATGGATGGTGTTTGGCCAGGAGTAGAAGTTATTCCTGTTTTTTAGAAGTCTGACCCAAAGCAGCTGCTTTAAGGAGAAGTTAATGACTTCTTTAGCATCCACCTCAGCAGATCAAAAGCGAGCATTACTCCAGAATCGAAGCAATAGAAGCAGTTTTTGATATTTGAAAGAAATTAAATGGAAATAAGCCAGTTTTTTTAAATGCAAGCAGCATACTTTCTTCATTAACGTTTTGCAATATTTGACAATACTTAATAAAATAGCTTGACTATTACCTAAAATGTTGCAATTTAGCCTTTGTAAGTTAGGCCAAACTTTCCACAGTTCATTCTCCAAACCTTACTGACTCACAGCAAAAAAAACCTCGGATTTATAGTTTTGTCCTAAAAATGATTTAAGCTAAAATACCAGCAAGTTGCAAGTTTCCAGGCCTCCCTTTCATACTACATTCATTTAGGAAATATTTTAATGACAGGCAATCCTAAAAGAGAAGCAGAGATGCTGTATGTTGAACAGGCCAAGTTAAGAGTTCGCACAGGAAAAAAAAAAGCAAGACTTCCAAACCCCACATACTTGGGAACACTATGAAAGCTATCATGTTTCATAACTTTTGGTTTCACAAAATACATTATTTTCATTTGCTAACAGAGCAGACTGCAGAAAAACAACACACTAAGACAAGACACCTATCAGTTCTGGCTACTAATAGTCAGCACTTAGCCCAGAGTTGTTTCAAAACCCATTTTATTGTTTAACTAAATCCTTCTTTATCTAGAGATATGAGAAAGATTTATTTGTATATATACACAGATATAAAATGAACATAAAACTAGGACTTATTAGTTAGGATAATAACTCTCAAAGAGCTATGAAGTAAATTATTTTTTTACAGTGTCAGGCTATGCTGAATTTAGAAAAGAAACTGATTAATCTATTCTACCACCCAAGAAAAATGAAATCAGTCACCTATGGCAAAACTCTCACCCTGAAACTGCTTTCTAGATCAGTATAGGTAAAAATAGCTTATACTTACAATGTAAAAGTCACCCTCTCATTGCCATAAATGGAGCTTTGTAATTCAAGACAAAAATCCTGAGCAAATTCATTTTAAAAGTTCAATGCTCTAGTTAAACAACTTAAATGCAAATCTAATCCTGACATCATCTGCAACAGTTTTAGTACAGCATATGCTCAATATTCCAGACCTCTCAAACAATTTCCAGTGGGAACTTAACTCTCCAAAGCTGTTTTGGAAAGTACCAATAAGAAAAATACCAATTCCTACAAGAAATGCCGTGCAGATAACAGAGTTAACAACCAAGCATACAAAAAAAAAAAAAAGAAAAAAGAGAGAGATCTGCCTCTCCATTTAAGAACCAGGCATTCCAAACCTGCATGTGATTTTGTTCTAGTAAACCACCTCCAACAAAGAGTAATTCCCAGAAGTATGTCAGCATTACAGAGGTTTAGTTCTGCTGCAATCACAAGCAGACAAAATTCACCTAGACTCACAGTGTCACTCCACAGGGCACACGTCTAAGAGCAGCAATTGGATGCTTCTGAATTTAAGTTAATATGCTTGAAACACCAGTAGCTTTGTTAAAACCAAATTCTGGATAAAGACACCTCTTAGATTCACCTTATTCAAAAACAAATTTAATTGCCATCAAAATCAGAAGAAACCTTCGGTCTTCTCTCCACTAAGTCTTGCATGATACCCTGGAATCCACCAGTTATCAGTGGCATTACACAACTTGAAAGGAAATGAAGCTGGTAAGAAAATTAAGTCTAAAGGAAGTTTTACAAATACTGTGGTTCTCAAAGGAGACAATTAAAACTTCTATTAGCATACCTTTCAAACTCTACATAAAAATACACCTCTATAATATGAAATTATAAACAAATCTTTACCTACAAATCAATTTTAAGAGTTACTCAAATAATAATCATATCAAAAGGACATGAAGACTCTGATGTCACCCACTTGTATTTCCTTGGCGAGCAATTGAACATTTTACTTCAAGCATTAGCTATCATGCAATATCATTTCAACTGCATTTAAAAGCACACACGAATTTCAGCAGGTAGCCGAAATTAAATTTTTTTTTTTTAAAATTAACTTCCTTTAAGAAAATCATGAAATATTATGAATGACCATTAACAGTGACATAGAAAAACTGTAGGTTTTCCATAGGTGTATAAATAGAGGTACTTACAGCCGTTCAAGTTGTTTCAGGTCCTGAAATGCTCCACGTTCTATCACACTAATCTGATTTTCTTCCAAGTGTCTGCAATTCCAGAAATACCAGTTAATTGTAAGACATCTACATAAAAGAGCTTCCCTGCTTTCCCTCGAAAAAGTTACAAAATGGCTTTTCACAGAAGTACCAACAAGAGGAATAATTAGATTATTAAAAAACCCCGGACAGATCAGCAGAGTTTCTTCTGGTCACTAAAAGGAAACAGGGTCAAAATTTGCCTCCTGACTGCCAGATTTTTTAAATTTTTTTTTTTTTTTCTCCCTAATTTTATAACCCTAACCACTGTGCAAATAAAGGTGTTGGTCTAGAAGGTGTTTGTTACATGCTTCATATATTACACTTAATTTGTGTGATGTAATTGAGATAACTGACTCCTCCAACTCATAGCAGGAACCCACTGAAGGCAAATGGATGGGTTTTGTCCAGCCTTTATGTCCCTCAAAGTTTTCAGGCTTGCTGCAGAGTAAACCATTTGTATGTAAAGGCCAAGGGGTTCAACTCCTCCAGAAACACAGCCATGGCAGCTGCGTGTCACAGCTTCCTACAGTCCCGCTGGACAACAGACGGGAAAGTCCCAGGTTTCCCCTCTGTCAGACCCTGCCTTTCTTCATCCGCTGAGCCTGAGCCAAGGTTAGGTTGTAAGCAATGGAGACTGACTTCTCTTGGATTTACACTGTGCAGGAAGCAGCTACCCATTTACACAGCAGAAATCCTCTTCATAGGCAGAAGCCAAGGGACAGAGATACCAACAGGGCTACTGAAGCTGACCTTTTTCCTCTCAGTGCTGCCTTCTAACACACACCCACTTTCTGCCTGCTCAAATTAAATCTCTGGGCTCTCTGCCTTTAGCTAAAACACAGAAAGAAGAAACAACGCACAACAGTGAGCCTGGACTCGGCCAAGACCAGCTAGTGAAAAAAGCAGTATTCTTGCCATTCTCGACAGGCACTCCTCAGCATTCCATCCTGCGAGGGTGATCAGAGCTGTTCAACTGGATAGCAGTTGAGAAGAGAGCCAAAAAATGATTCCACAGCTAAGACCACATAAGAAGATTAAAAAAAAAAGATATCTAAAAATACCCAACTATGTGAACCAGAAAGGCACGTTCCTAAAAGCAGAAGGAAAAAATCTATGAGGAAAAGGAACAGAAATGAAATGCAGGCATAAAAGGAAAAAATGCACAAAGGAACGTGTATCACTCTTGTCAGCGTGAGATTGAAAGCTCTTCTCTGTTGTGCTGTTCTAACAGCTTTTGGATTACTTGTTTGTCATCCTCATTCTGATGTTTAAACACAGGACTTCACTATCTTTCTAGCAACTCTGCATCCCACTACACTCCCATCACACACCGGGTGGGGAGAGAAAAGAGAGGAAAAAAAAAAAAAAGAGGTGTCAGTGTAGAACAGCCAGAACTTTGAACTGATCATAAGAAAAACACAGAGAAAAATTTAAGAAAAATCTGCAGGACTTCTAGAGAACAAAACTGTACAAAGTAAAATAAGAAAAAAGAGCAAACACGTGCCAGCTATGACAGAAAGATTCAGAACAGGGAAATACATAACACTGAACCAAAATGGATATGTTAGCAGACAAAGAAATAGCACGTCTTGGGGCTCAGACTGTCTTCATACATGGGAAAGCAAGACCAATACAAACCCATGTCTTTTTAACAGGTGTATTCTGGTTTGAATCCTAAGGAATTCTGTGGCACCCACTGCTCTACCCAAAGGCTGAACACAAGTGTTAGACAGAACAAAACAGTCATGCAAAGATGGTAGTGGCAGATTTTGCCTATTGTTATGAGCATTCAGTATAAATTACTGCAGCACCATTAAGCAATGTCTGACACGATAAAAAAAACAGCCAAACCAAAACAACTACTGACATTAATGATAGTACAGTACATGTATTTTAATAGCCTTCCAAAATGGTAATGACAGTTGGGATGGGAGCCAAGGAAATCGGCTCCACTGCTAGAGATGAGAGAAACAGCACAGGCACAAAAAAGTCTGGCAGTAGAGCTGAAATGTTTTCTTAGTCTATGACAACTTGCTCAACAGTATTAAGGCAGCAGGAGAAAAGACTTGCCTGTCATTAGCAGGATTCCATTAATTCATTGATTGAATAAGCACTAAACTGTTACAGTTCAACAGTCACAGCTTTAAGAACTCATTTTAGAAGATGCTCAAAGGAAAACACTGACTGCAGAGGCAATCTTAAAAAGTATAAAAAGGACTTTCCAGGAAGGGGTGGTGAAACTACTTGTTTGCTTCTTGACTTCTGGTGGGTGTTTGTTTCTGAACAAGGGGTCAACAAGGTGATAAAAACAACCTGCCTCTGTCAGTGCTGGAACCAACTCAAGATGAGGTTTTGTCTTGGTCACAACAGTTGGAATGAAGTGCCACAGTTAACTACAACACTGGTAGTGACCTAGATGGTCCACGCACAGAGGTGGTAGCCACCCTTACACAGACAGCACTTGATAAACAGAACTAGATATTGATTAAAAAAAAGGCAGAATTAGAAATTTGAACTGAATCCACTGGTTGCTGCTCATATACATCATATAAATACCTTCCCTGCTTCCGAAACATTTTCAACAAAACCATCTGTCACTGCATTTTAACATCTAGATCTGCACTCATGCATATACAATCTCCCTGATCACATAGCAATGTTTCTCAGAGAAACCTGCATCCCAACAGGAGCACTCACGGCCCAAACACAAGCTCAGTGAAAGCAAAAGCAACAGCTACTCTAAATGAGCTCCACAAATGCTAAGAAGCTCATCCTCAACTAATTTAGTGCATTACATTCTAAACTATTTGTTTCATCTGGCTTTTTCCCACCCCCTTCATATACACCCAAAGATTTCAAGACACAGATTTGATCTTACAAATAAAAACAAAGCAACAAACTTGAATTCCAAAAAGCGAACACCAGATCCCCACAGTATTTCTGGCACAGGCATCAATATCTAAGTCTACTTCTATGTTGATGTGAAGGGATCCAAGCTATTTGATATAATTCAGAAAAAACTGTTAAGAGAAATCTCATGGGACATCAGGAACAGCAAATTCTGTACACTGATGTTTCACCTTTTGATGCTCAAGGCCCTTTTAGAAGTTAAGCTCTTCACTGATAGTTTTATATCAAGAGACAACACCACCTAAAATTTCCTCTATTATTTCATATTCGACTAACAAAATTCACAAGTTCTTGTGTACAACTTGTACAGCTATCCTTCATCAAGCCCTGCTTAATTATCTGCAAAAGCACTATTAATGGGATAGTAAAGTGACCAAAACCTAAACTTGTTCTTTGCTAGTGTTTCAGCACAATTGATTTATGTATGACTGCAATGTGGACCAAAATATTTACCACAGTATTTATTAAAAGCCAGTGTGAAACACAAACAAAGAGTTCAAACTATATTCAGACTTGAGCATGGAAGTAAAGTGTACTGTTGCACAAACTGCCCCAGTTGCCTGGCTTCAGAGAATACTAACTACTGAATTATGTGCAGGAACTAGTAGGACTAACTCTACAGTTAGGGACATTCTTAGTACTAGTACCCTAAGAGTCTTTTAAAGGAAGACAAGTCGCGTTATACTCACAGCACACGAAGATTCTTCAGTCCTGTGAAGTCCATCTTCATGATTCTTGTGATATTATTTTTTTCTAGATCACTGCAAAGGAATAAAAAAGGAAAACAGCATTCAGACACTTGAGCTGACAAGCAGACTTGTGTTCAAAGAAAGTATCTTCATCACTGGAGCGTATATCAACAACTCAAATGATGGAAGCATTACTTACTACATAAGTATCAAAAATTAAGTCACCAATCCTGATGCATTCCACCTCCACCTGCAAGTACCTTGTCACACAAAAAGCTTCTTCCCTTTTTATTGCTAGTATTGGTGCTCACTACATGCTGCTTTCTCTCTCAAGATGACAGTCCTTTAAAGGCCATATATATTGATAAAGTATTGGTCTACTACAGATGAAAGAAGACTACTCACCTTCCCTCCCCCCTCAAAGTAAATCAAATTCTGGGGTTATTCTGAATCTAAGCAAGTCCAGCCTTGCCACAGAAACTTAGACTACACAGAGCTTGAAAAAAAGAACTACTTGAGTTAGTTGTAAGCGTGGTCCAAACAAGATGATTGGAATGTTTGCCAAGTTATAGAACAATTCATGGGTTGGGGTTCTTCTTAAGGTTCCTAACTGGGCAGCCTCCTGATCCCAGCTTTTTGGAAATGCTGGTTTTCAGAAAACACTGTTAATCACACTGACCTGTCTGACAAGTGTGCTCTCTCTTGGCCAGTCCCTACCTTCTGTCTTTAAACTTGCAATTTCCTAACACCTCTGTTATGCACCAACACATTTCCCTCATGTGGTCACATACCAAGCATTACCTCCTGCACTCTGGTTTAGTCTGTGCTAATTTATGCTCTAGATTCAAAATTAATAAGTAACTGGCCTCTCTTTCATGGCAGAGAAAACCCAGTGTAACCAGACCTTGAGCTGCCCACTTTCCTGCAGCTTTTCTTTGGAGTGAGCACATCAAAAAATACAGGAGAATTTCATGTCTAAACTTGTATCTTAATAGAACAGACATCAAAATAAACCACTGCAGTTTGAGACAAATTCCATTTAATTCAAAGTTGAGTCAAATTAAAAATCAAAGAACTTATAAACTAATCCTTCCTGCAGACCAATCCTATACTTATGGAAAGTACATGACCTTCCAAGTCTTTAAAGTCACGACAAAGCAAGAATAACTCCTTTCATTTCCCAACATTGAGTGCTGCTGCCATTTGATTTCAAAACACTACCTCAAATACCTTCTGGTGCTAGAGCTTCTGTCTTGCTATTTTCTCAACTTCCCTTTCTAGGCACCCCTAAAATTCTCCAGGTTGAACAACGCCCAGAAATGGGATGGTTTTTGGTTTATTTGTTTGGGGTTTTTTCTGTCCAGGTTGTTCTAGTTCTAGGTTGTTCTGACCTAGTGCTAAGCAAGATGGACAAGACAAACAACCAGTCTGTCTGCCTGCTCTTCAGCCATGGTTACTTAAACACCATCAGCAATATGCAGGAAACTGACCACTGAAAAACCAAACAACAGGACATACTTTCCATCATAGCACCATTAATTTGTTCTGAGTGTCAGTTTCCTAGATATGAGAAATATTTTATAAGAAACAAAGCTTTCTAACATGAGAATAAGTATCTTTTCAGAGTCCTATTTTATATCTGTCAAAAGCTGCTAAATATCAACAAAGCAGCTTTTGGAGTGACGCTTTTTGTGATAAAAAAGCATTCAGTATTTTTCTAAAGGTCATGAGACAGTAAACAATAAATTCTGATTTTTTTTTTGTCTATTGCTATCAAAGACAAAAATACATATAAACCAAGTCAGCCATGAGGGTAGACACTCGTTCTCTAAGTGAGAACATACGGGCACCAATTCACAGCAGAACATAAAGGCTTTTGCACGCTTCCCATGCAATTTTTACTACAGTTACTGCCACTGTCAATATTAGGACACACCTCTCGGCTATTCAGGTGGCTCAGTTTCTCTCCCATTTCTAGTAAATTATCAGTAATCATAAATTATTGCCTTTCAATCGAGATTGGATATTTTTCTGCCAACATGAAGTAACAGTCTTCTAAGTCATTAAATGATAAGTAATTGTCATGGTAACAAATTTCAATTTTCTAGCATGAACCACATAACCAAGTAGAAGTAGTCATGTAGTTTGAAGTTTAAGCTTGTTAAGAGGTACACTGTCAATATTCAGAAAAGAAACAGCATTTATTTTTTAGTATATCCACTAAATTCATAACATGCCTCTAACCATGAAAATAAGGAGTTTTTTTTCCAATACAGACAGTATCCTCCACTTGTCCAAAACATAAATATTGAGCTGAGTCCAGGTAATTGTGCTCACTCATCTGAGGAAATAACTCTTCATATTCCTAAACATATCTAATTGTTTTCCCATGTGTTTCCTAAATCTCAGATGCAAAAAGATCTGGAATTAAGCTACATTTGATGTCATTTTAATATGCTGGTGCATTCACTTACTGGAATTGAAAAGCTAAAAGCAAAGCAAACCAGCCAACCAACACGAAGACCTAAACTCAATACAGCACGAGCCATTGCATAACGGAGGGCAGCCTGCGATGATGATGATGATGATCAGGCTCACAGTTCATACTGACAAAAACCCATGTCCATGAGGTCTGTGCCAAGGACAGAGCAGTTACAGTTGAATACCTCCATCTGTTCCACAGCACCTTAATTTGATACCAGCAAGGAGGAGGAAGAGATTAAGGACTATCAGAAGAAAACCCAAACACTAATATTACAGACAAATAATTGTACACATTGTCTATAATCAATATTTTGTCCTGAATTCTGCCATTAGAAGTAGAAGCCATACAGGCATAGAACATAGAATAATTTTTGTCTCCATCTCAGAGTGAATCTTGAAGGCAGAAGCATGATATTGACATGGTATTAACAGGACTGAAGCAGCACTGGAGTGCAGAAATCAGTGTTCTATAACCCTGTCATGTATTCCTGATTGTTATTGATGTATGTTGCAATACTACTAATAAAATTCTTAAATCTTAACATGCTTTAGAAACAGATAGAATAAACTTGTAAGAATTAGTCTATGCATCGTAGCACAGAACATATTTAAATAATAGAAAACACATTCTCCAGTCAGGAAATAGTTTTCTTTAGCACACATGGGAACTACGAAATAATGATAAGGAGATGAGGGGAAGAAAATCCCTACATTTCAACTACAGGAACAAGCAAGGCCATATCCTTGCTACTTTTAAATATAGTTGACTTAAGTGAAAACAAACGGGAGAAAACAACAAAACCCACAGCCAACACACAAAACAACAGGGCACTTGCACTGTTTGTACCAGCCATTCTCCTCCATTGCCTGTTATAAATCCTGGTGACTGAAACGTGCTTTTCCCCAAGACTATCTTTGAATCGCTGCCTACATTTTTCAGATTTTCCAGCTTAATTTCCTCTTCTGTTCTCAGTTCAGTTCTTCCACCCTGGTGCATCATTAACTACTCACTGGTGTGCCAGCATGACCTGATTGCAAGAAGCACTGGAAAGAATTAAGTCTGGAGTAAGCAACGCATAAATAGCTTACATTTGACTTGCACGTTGTTTCACCATCTGCTTTTCATGTCACTCCTTAAGAAGTTCCCCGTCGCCTGTATCTCAGCAAGAGCTAGCAAAGCACAGCATTAAGCTGGTCAGAAATGTCCGGTGTAGGTAGGAGTCAGGTAAGGGATATGGGGCAGCACAGAGCCACTGGCCCTTCTTTTTGTGCGTGTTGATGAGATTTAATTCTCAGTGCAGCCTTAGCTTGAACAAGCATATGCAGAACTGCACTCCTGTTATGTACATAGCAATCTCCCCACCACGCTGCCCCTGCTGCCCAGTCTGAGACACCAATCCCACACATCAGCTCTATTGTCCTCCACTTGCAGCTGCAGCACACCACTCCTGCTATTCAATTTCTTCCCCTGGTGAAACCTGGGGCACCCTATTCTAAACAAGAAAGACTTGAAACATCCCTTGATCAATACTTCTCTTCAGATTGCTTTATGCTCTAGTCCTGCAGATTGGCTCAGCCTATGCTGTATAATACCAATTACTTCATTAATCCTTTCTGAAGGTTCATGTCTAAGTTAGGGTTCCCAATTCTCTAAGTAAAATTACTTGGTCAATACTTAAAAGTTTGTCTTAAAGGTTGTCTTAAAGTCTTACAAGACAACCTTCCTTCAGAAGTTCACTTTGCTTAAACCATTTTGGATTTAATTGATAACTGCCACCAGTATCCAGCAGTATCCACCTGCTGCAGCACACTCTGCCTCAAGGCTTATCTGCCATTTAAAGAAAAACAGACTAAAACCTCGATGAACAAATGACTATGTAAAGCTTCCTCCTCCTGCTCACAGTAGGTCTAACACTGCTGCAAAGCAGCAGATTGCCACAGGTTACCCCATTAGTCAATTAAACTTGGGACTATGAAGTTCCTGAACTACTGCAGACATTAGTGGTTTACAGCTGGTATTTGTGGGCAGTGTAGTATTTTATGTTTCCTTTATAAAGTTTGGCAGCTGATTATGGGCTCACCAGTGGGTTTCAACTACAAAAAGCTAAACCTTAACATCTAATCTCGGTTGACTTTCAAATACATCAGCACTCTTAAGAGCTGTTGGAAGCAAACACAGCATTTGAAAAGAAATCAACTGGATCATAGACATAGGAAAAATTATACTGTGAAGGTGACTTCAATTTACCCTGAACTTCAACAAGTATTATATGTGGGGCTCTACACAGATCTTAACCCATTTAAGAAAAGCCATGGAAGGAATTATTTCAGTTAGTAGAAATACAAATTAAACTATGATACAAAACATCATGAATGATACAGGACATCATGAAAGTGAGTTCAGATCAACTACCAAAAAGAGTTCTAGTCACAGAAGTGTCCTGCTACATTCTAGTTTAATTCAATACATATTTTGTAGACATGTAAGACAAAGGCACACAACGTGCACAGTTATTACCAACAGCAACGCTCGAGCACCTGGAGCAAATCCTGACTCAGAGCAAGAATTTCTCTGAATTGCTTCACCTTCCTTTCTTCTCTAAAGACTATCTAGTGAACTTAAGGCACGCTTTTAAAAGTTTTAAAGCATCAACACTCTGGGACATGCCATTATGCAACTTCAAACAGCCTGGGGAATGCACAGATTTCCCCCGTTACATGACTTAAATTTCAGTTGATAATTATCCTGCTTCGCCACTCAACTATTCCAAAACATCCGGACACGTCTCATTCCCCACCCTCTTCCTTGGACTGTACAGAGTTTCTGTGAGAAGTAGATCCACTTGTCACTTAACACTATGTGCTGCTGTCTTCTAGACTCACAGACCTTGGCAAATACCCACTCTGATATTAGCAGCTTCTGAGCCTGTACTTCCCTTCGCACCACAATAAACAGTGACACTCTTACAAAAGAGCCCATAACAAAGGCAATCAGATGCTGAACTCTTGTAACAATCTTCAAATAAATAATTCAATACTTGCATATAAATAAAAGATCCTTCTACAAAATTAAAATCCTTCTATATACAAGGATGCAAAGTCAGAACAAGAGTGGATTGTGGCAAGTTCCTATTACTCAGGCGTCACTTTGCTACCTCCTGAACCCCCTGTGCATTGGAGTCTCCAAGATGTTTCAAAGTTTGAGCCTTCATCACAGTTATGAGTCTTGAGCTTGAATTCAAGTGATTCCCTAACTGAATTCCTCAACTCTATAGGGCTGCCTTTTTTTTCTTAAACACATCAGCTGCCCATTGTGGAACTACCTCTGGTGACCCAGTTATGCTGTTCTAAGCACATGGGAGGCAAATTCAAAAGCTTTACTAAACCAGAAAACCCAGTCAGTTCTCATTACAGCCCTGTAATGGTTTTGGTTTCTTTCTAATCCTGTAAGGTATGGGCATTGCACAAGTTCACAAGCACACGAAACACTCTTGGCCTGATGGCCTTATTGCAAATGCTTTAACTATTTCAAGACAAACTTCTACTCCATAAATTTCAAAAAGCACCAGACTCCAGGCCTAGGCCTGTCAGCTTTTGGTCAGAAAAGAAGTTGCTTATCTTTAGTTCTTTCTGGAAGAAACTCAATTATTACACTTGGTTAAAGCCTTTCACTACCAATCAGCATTCTAGAGAAGCAGTTTTCATCCTTGCCAGCCATCTCTCAGGTGCCAGTCTGGCAAACCGTGGTACTCCTAACCGCAACACTGAAGAACATCTCTGATGTAAAATAATTTCATGGCAGTGGCTGACTTGGCATCTCAATGGCAAGCACAAGAACACAATTATTCATTTTTCTGTAACTTAGGAAGACATTAAAGAAATTAAAATCCATACAATGTGAAAAGAACCTAAGGAGAACAGACTCTAGAGCACCAGTGGCAACTTCATTCAAGTCCTCAGATGTTTATTCCCGTACATTAACGAACAAAGAACTCAATCTGCACAGCAGAGAAACTGCATACTGTGTTTAACTCCATACACTTCCAAACCCAGCTCTCACCCAAGTTACACAAGCCTAGGATTCTTTCCTGTCCACCTGCTCCAGAAGTGAGGTATGTATTCCTAGTCATAGAACCTCAAACACAAAATTTAGTTTCTCTTCCTGCCAAGTTTTCCAAGAGGCTACCACATAGGAGCTCAAAGCTATAGATATTCATGTTGCATTTGGCACAATCAAATCAGTATAAAACTCTGAAGAGAACCTTGAATAAACCAAGGCCCTGGACGTTCTACAAGGATGATAAATTGCACTTCAGCACGTTTTTTGATGTTTCCCAACAAGAGATGCATGTATGTCACAGAGAGCAATGCACATCAAGAGTTAAGAAAAATCTCTCATCCCCTAAAACCCAAAAAGGCCAGGATCCAACACTCGCCTTAAAACAAACCTCAGCTAGGATGCAATCCATAGAAAAGCCAAAAGTTCACAAAGAACGGGAAAAAAAAGCATTCCTCCACAAATTTAAGAGCAACTACTTTGAGGACAAAATGCACATCTTTTGTTGTGATTAATTTGTAATACACTCCAAAGGATTTATTTTAAATAATAAATCACCCTGGTGGTAACATACAAAACATGGGAGCTAAAATCCAAGTGTTAACAATTGAATTGGGTTCCTGGAGGTAAAGAGTCAATGATAGTTTTCATTAGCCTGATTCTTCCAGATAGCTCAAGCAGCTCACATTCTTGGGAAACAAGGCTTTTATTGTTTTGCCATTGCATTGCTAAAGGGCTTTGTGGATTCAAGTCACCTACTAAAAGGACAGCAGAGTCATCCCTTGAAAATTTTGCCATTGGATTTGTTTTTTCCCATCCCTGGATCACTCACTGTGCAAAGGCAAGCACCAACACAGAACACCTGAACTGGAGGAAATGTGTTTTTTCACAGGCAACGAAGCCAGTCACCTACTGCACTCTAACAGCTTAGCACCATGAGGAACATCTTCGGGCTTTTTATGAAAGCTACTCCTCCCTTTAAAAGTCCTTCTGATCTTAGTTTGGTAACACTCTAACAATCTCAACCATTACAAAGAGAAAAATCCACTCCCACCTGTGAATGGATCCATCGAGTAGCTTTGGGCTGCCCTTGGCAGTCTTCACACACTTAGGATCTATTTTCTTATTTTAACCATTTCCCTGGATTTCTGCTAGAGCGTTAATTTGTCTTTCATGGGTACAGACTGCCACTAGCCTCTTCACCTTAAATGACTACAACTCCCTGCAGAAAGCACTTGGCAATTCTGTTACTCCTTCCATCCAACAACTTCAAAGTTACTATGATAAACTGCTCGATTGTAACGCCACTCTGAAGCCCTCTGGCAGCACAATCTGCATATCTTCAGATTTAACGTGTTTCCATCTCAACTTTTGCAATGCAGGAAATGAAGTCCTAGGACTGGATTTTATGAAATATACAAATTCCATGAGTTTCCAAATCACTCGGGCAAGTTTCAACATCACTTGTAAAGGAAAAGACAAATGATATTCAGCTGAAATTATTTCATTATTTAAAAAGATGGTACATTCCATCTCCATAGAAGACTTGTTTTAAGCTATTTTTTCTTCTTTTAAAACAAAAAGTTGGCTTGGTAAAGGGGCAGAGAATGTTTTTGGGTTTGGGTTTTGTTTTTTTTTTTAACAGTGACTTTTAGGAACTTTCCAAGCAATTCATATTATCTAGTTCAATAAAACCCAAAAATGACTAAAGCTCTCCACCTAGGAGAAAGCCAGCCCACACAACAGTTACAGGGGAGGCAGCAACTGACCAGGGAGATGCATTGCAGAAAAGAATCTTGGAGTCCCACCAGGCCACAAAGCATCAGCATTGTGTCCTTGCAGCAGCAAAGGCCACCCGTGACCAGACTGTTCTAGCAAGAGTGTAGCCAGAGGGTTTAAGAACTCAAAGTAATTGACTAATCTCTTGTAGTCAGGATTTGTGACAGTTCACCTGTAATAGCCTATCCAGTTTCCTGCTCCCTGCTACAAGAGCAGCATTGAGCCCAGGGGAGAGTGTAAAGGGCTGGTATCAGAGAGAGACTGGCAGGAAGCTGTAGCACAGGACACACGAACAGAGGCTTGCTGAACTGAAATGAAAGGTGAAGAGGAAATCTTACTCCAGTCTATAATCACCTCGTAGGTGGAAGAACACAACCCCCCTTCTCTGACCTGCAGTAAGATCAGGTTGTACGTGGAGGAACTTCAGTAGAGAAAAAACAAGCCCTGCCATAACCACCAGGTGTTGAGAGGAGCGAGAACCATTCTGCACAGCTTCAGGAATGAGTACTGCACAGAGCACATCAATGCTCCTGGGATCCAGTACAGCTGATGCTGCTTGCTGTCCACCCTAAACCAGAACAACAATCCGTTTACAAGCCAACAATTAATAGTTTTATTGTTGTTGGATAGCACCACATGTATGATACGGGTTAGTTTCAGTCTCCAGAAAAATGTAAGTACTCATTAAATAGCCACACAATGTGTGCAGGAACATTCCCATTCTGTGCTGCAGTCCCTCATACTTCTGTAACACACCTACATGATACAGCTTTTAATTAAAAAAAAAATTAGATCACTACTTCTGATTACAAAAGGCTTTCAGGTATGACTCAGTCTGTTGCCTTTGTCTAAACAAAGAGAAAACTGATCTTAGAGGTTAAGTGCCCTAATTCTGCAAATAAGCTATCCATTCTTAAGCCCATTCCAGCAGTGCTTGGTTAATAGCCCACATTAAGTGTCCAAATAGGTCTGGAACCGCTTGCAGGCAACACTTTGGTCCTCAGATGTATAAGAATAAGAAAAAGGACTTGGCAAATTACAGGTGCTACAACACACCAAGAACCAACTACCCTTTGCAACTTGAGCAGTGGCTCAATTCCCCACGGAGCAGATTGCTGTTCAAAGTTGTACCCGAGAGCTGCAGAAAGCAGCCCAACAGACTGAGGAATTCAAGTACACTTTCTGCCAAGGAAACACACGTTTGTCCAAGCCTGCAGGAATACAGGATTCTCAGTAAAGACAGCCCAGGAAGAGGAGGAAGACAGACAGCCCTTCATGGGAAGCAACAGCTCAAATGTCTGGAGCTCCTCTACAGACTGACTGAGAGTCCCATGGAGCACTTAGGTCTGAATCAAAGGTCAGTGAAGGCAGCTATAGGATAGGAGCTTGTTATCCAACACCCATTCAGGGTGCAGGAGGGAACAGCACACCCCTTGAAGCAACAGGAGGAAGTCCCCAGATGACAGACCCTGCTTCTTAGAGAAACTGAAGTCTCCCTGACATTTGTTGGAAAGGCAGCATAGAGGCAGGCAAGCAAGTCAAGAGGTTTCCAAAAAGTGTCACTGCTTCCTAAAATAGACAGTAGATGGGCTAACTGGTTAACTTGACCTCATCAGCTACTCAAACCAAAAAATGGTTGGGGAAAACATATTCAGGAGAATCCTTGACTTTAGTAATCATGAAAACAATACACAAAACACTGAGGGATGTGAGGAAGGTAAGTAGTGCAGCACAGACTCTGGACTTAAAAGCAGAACACAGCTTTGCAGAATTCTGATATTATTCAGAACTGTGGGATTTACAGGGAGCATCCTGTAGAAAACAGCCCAGAGCAACCTTAACACACCGTGACTGAAAACAGCCAACAGATTCAGCAGAGAAATCGTGCTAGACCAACCTGACTTCAGCCTTCTATGCCGAAACATCTGTGGATTGAGGGAGAACTGTGTCTCTCTCAACACCGCAGGGGTTACTGTGTCCACTTTTGGGCACAGTAGAAGAAAGCTTTAAAGCTGAAGCACAAAGAATACTATAGAAAATATTTAAACATGCAGTTGCTACAGAAACATGATTTTAAAAAGCCAGCATGTTCACATTAGAAGGTACAGTACTGTGTCATATTAGCTCAAGCATCATTTTCACTCAAAAACCCACCAACGTTAACAGCTACATCTACAATAACTTCATTTTTCCTCTTACTTCAATTCCTGATTTTCTTTGACCATTCCTACTTCACTCCTATAACTGCTCTCACCTTTAATATCCAACATGCATCAGCTGGTAGTGCAGACATTAGGTGGTTACATCAGTCCAGTTCTATTCCAACCAAGGCCAAACCAGTAGAAATCAGACACTGTCAGGCATCCTTTGGACCATATTTTCACTGAGCCATCAAATGGATGATCTCATAGGGATATGAACACATTTGTGCCTGCACTTGGATCTTGGTCACTTTGGGACTTCAAGGATTACCCAAGTGAATTCACATTGATTCTCTCAGATAAGAGTGTCTTCTAAATCCATGTGAAATACAGCCTGTGACAACAGAACTTCAGAAAAAACTTCCAAGGAGTCAGAACATTTTCTGAAGTTAACATCATGGCTACAATTCATGGCAAAGACACCTTCCCAAAATTTATTGCTAATTTGATGTTAATTAGGGACTTCTAGAACAGAATGCAATGAAGTAAGAGGCAAAGACTGACAAAAATTACTGTTAGATAGGTTTTTGCCCCTACTCTTTCTAGACAGTTGTTGCCTTTGCCACTTCTGGTTTTGGTTTCTTCGTTTGGGTTTTTTTATTCTGCACACAATCAATGGCAACAGGCTTATCTGGGGAAAAACCAAACGTGGCACGTGAACTTCAGCACAACTCACATGGCTTGATTCCACAGAGACAGCACCTGACTTCAGTGCAAACATCAGGATTTCATTTAACTGGCATATGACTGAACATACCAGAGTGAAGAAGCTGCTACCTGTTAAGGTGCTCTTCACTAGTACAGACAATTTGCTGTTGAGACCTTGAAATATTTTACACTTGCTTCTCACTGCTGCAAGTCTTCATGACTTGGAAAAAATTCTAACCACAAATTATTTTAGTGAACCCTGACAGGAGAAATCAAACCTTGATTTCATCTCCTTGCTCACTCAGACATGTACGGACTAGAAACTCTTCCCAGGAGATCTTTTCCTGGAAAGGTAATGGAAGTCTTTGCTTGTTTTTTTTTGTTCAGTTGGGTTTTTTGTTTGTTTTTTAACTTCAACAAAAATCCAGTTCCACCAACTCCATCCCTTCCAAAAAGGATCATTCTGAGTATTCATGTCTACATTGGCACAAAGAAGCAGATTAAGCCAGAGTTGCCATTAAAGATGTAGGACAGTTTTAATACAGAAAATAAAATTGAGAAGTATGCTATGTATAAACTTGACCAAGTTTGCATCCAGCTGTCAGAACCACAAGCAACTTCTTCCTTGCCAAGTCGATTCCCACCTTCCCCCCTATTCTCCTTCACCTTTTGGTTTCAACAGTTGGCTTGCTGGAGTGAAGCTGAATTGATTTCACCCATGTCTGATAAATAAAGACAAACCTCACACTTTCCTAAACAAGACTTTAAGCATCAAATGTGTGTGACTGGAACTGCTCATGCTTAGAAAACCACTTTGCCCTATGCCTATTTCATACTTAAGAGCTACAAAGAACAACCCTGGAAAACATCCATGCTCTAAAAGGAAGTTCACATCCACTGAGTATAATTAATTTTCAACTTCTAAAAAACTTCATAAGCAATCCGCTAAAACATTTCCCATGCCAGTGAAAGAAATAAACAACACACCACCACCAACCCCCAGAAAAAAAAAAAAATCCATAAACCACTTTTGATTGCTCCTTATCTTTTGCTGTCTTTTCATATGTTATTTATTAAAACTCACAACTCCCAAGGATCCCTGGGCTGTTTTTTATACTTTCACATTCTTATCAGAAAAATTTACACCCAGATGTGTGTTTTCAATTCATCTGAAGAAACAGCCTTTGCCTTGAGCATTTTATTTCTCAATATCTACTTCCACTTCTGGAAAACAAGTTTTCTTAGTCTAAAAAAATTACTTCTATGACTTGTTTCAGTGCTTCATTCTTGTCTCCAGCTCACCTCTCTCCTGCATTTTATTCAGGCATTTCAGAAATGCACAGTTGCTTCCCTGTATTATTTCCTTAGAGTGAGTTCTCTTTTTTGCTCTCCAGCTACATTCTTACACCACCACCTCTAACCAGCTCTACCACTTCAGGAGGCAGAGAGGGCTAACCTCTTCTCATTGCTCTGCAACTATTTCAGAGAGAGAAGCTTGTGACCCAGAAAATCCCACCTCGCTAAGCAATGCTGTAACCACTGCCACGCTTGCCAAGCAAACGTGTTTCATTCAGGTTTTTCTGAAATCAGCATTTCTAAAAAATATACTTAATGACTCCCCAGTCTAAACAAAACCATCACACAGATGAAAGATAAATTAGCAGAAAACACATAAGGTAACGTCCCACTAAAATCCAGACAAAACATGCTTTATGACTAACAGGGAGGCACAAGACATCTGAACTGCTTTCAGGATGCAGTTTTTCCTTGTTAGAATTTCTCAGTCATATTTTAAAGCTACAACTCAAACATTAGTGTCTCCATATCTGTGTATGGCCAGTACACGTATAAGAAGTAATTTATTTCAATGGTCTTGATGTCATGTAACCACACTTCTTTTATGAATTTTACATGCTACACATATTCTAAACCAGAGGATGGGTAATCAAGCCTCCAACAGACAAGGTCTCCATGCTCTTGACTCTTTTCTAAGGGACTTTTATTCTAAGGGAAACTAAAACCATTAATGTAAAGCTAAATTCCATTCCTACATAGAGCTCTAGGTGAAGACTGGGGATTCCTTTGGTCACCACCTTTGACAAGGCAGCATGTCCCAATGCACACGATCACAAAATGCCAGGGAAATGTCTTCCATTTAAGGTTAGAATCATAGAATAGATTGGGTTGGAAAAGACCTCCAAGATCATCGAGTCCAACCCCTGATCCAACTCCAATTACTATATCATGGCNAGGTTGAGCTTTTTGAAATCTCTCCAGAAAACCTGAAGTTAGGAATTTGAAGGTTTTCTACTCTGGGGCAAGATGTCCATGGAAAAAAGCTTTTCCAACTCACAGTATTTGAAGCTGTCAAGGTTACTCGTTAACATCCCATAACAACATAGGCAAATAATTTACAACTTACAAATGCACTTTTATACAACTAACACATTTCTTACCAGCCACAGGAATAAAAACACCAACTGGAAAAAATGGCAATAAAAAGTCCTCTATTAATATGTTCAAAAATGCACCTCAGCCTTCACTTAGAGCATGCCACTTCTGTAACAGCTAAATGCTCATCTTGAGAAATATTTCATAAGAATGTTCATTCACCTGCTCTTCCCCCACACACCCCCCCACCTAGTCAAGCAGCCAACTGTGACTGAACCTGCCTCTTGGAAAAAGGAGGGAAGGGCCAGATATCAAAGAAACTGCATTTTTCAGTGCTGTTATTTTGGAAATAAGAACCTCAGGTTCACTAATACGAAGTTTATCACCGCTTTGTTAGCATGCCTAGGAACACCATTATGATTGCTCAAGATCTGGTCATGTTAAGTGCTGTACAAAGAAGGCCCAAAGGGGCTTTCAGCAAAGACAAGAGCAACCAAGTGAAGACGACAAACAGCTGAAACTGCTGATCAGTACAGCAGGCACTGTCCTCAAGTCTAAAGTACTTGCCTAGCATATTTTAACTGGTATCATGGAATTTACAGTAAGCTTGAAATTCACAAAGTGACTTCTTTTTACATAAGGACAGTTCCTCCCAACCAAGAGAAGCCAAAGCAGAATTAAGGGTCTACCAGAAGTTAAGTTCATCACAATCCCCCCTTACTCCTATGAGGGTGCTCACAGGCTGTTAAAATGGATTACTGATCTCCAAATCATGAACCTCTAGAGCAGTTCATAGCTCCACTCACATGGAGCCCTGGCTGAAACAGAGCCACTCATCTTCCATGGAGACAAGAATGACTGGGAAGGTACACAGAGAAAACATTCTGAGAAATTCCAAGCAACTTGTCTTGTTCTTGTGGGTGACTGTCTGTATGTACAGCCACACCACAATGCCACTGCAGTACCCCACACAACAGAAGAGGGTTAGAGTCTCTCTGATTAAACTCCTAAATATAGCATCACTGCTAAAAGCCTTGCACCTCAAACTGGAATGAGCACTGGTCCACACAGCAGCCACAGAGGTGGTATCCACGATAAGAACATTATCTCCCTAAATTCTCAGTGTTGTTGGACTCTAAATATATTTATTAAGTGTTTGAGAATCTTCATCAGTAACCTCATGCTGCTTCCACGGAGCTGATTCTTCACTGTGCAACTGAAATAGGGAGGCAGCAGTACTGACTGCTCTGCAGGAAGCAAAGAGGGCTCTGCTCCAAGTCCTTTCGACATCAGATGTTCGAAATCACTTCTGCAACAGTACTGCAAGTTTTCAGGAAAGCATGCATAGAAGTGAGGTGGTGAGCAACACAAATTCTGAAAGCAATTTAGAAGTAAATTTCAAATACATTTTGCAGATTGCTTGATAGAAAGTCAAGACAAGACAAGTTTTAGAACACTTAAGTTTACTTCCTCACTTGAATTGATGTGTCAATAATTCTGCCTTCATCTGTGACAGAAAAGGAAAAAATATAGCCACTGGTTAGTTAATCCTGAGGGACAATAGTAAATTAAGGTCTCGGAAAAAGAAGCAACTTCTAGATAGAAAGGTAAAAAAATCCAATTAAAAGCTCCAGAAATCTATCAATCATTAAATTAAAAACATACATTGCAGTCAAACAGATGGTGCAAAACTAAAATACAAGATAAATTTATTCTAACTGAGACAACCAACAGGCCACATTCAGTTGGAGAGGCGGGGGGGGAAAGCACAGAGGGAACGAGAGAAAAAAAGCTGGAAAATACTGGCAGAAAAGTAAGAAATCAGCCTCAAACTCCATTCCACCAAGACGGTCCTCAACTCATCTGAAATCCACTTGGAGTACAAGACCACAGACCTGCTCCCCTTCTGTAAATAGGGGAGCTGGTAAACTGGGCCATGCTGCAACCAGAATATTACTCCACCTTTTATCCCAAAAGTTACTTAAAAACAGACAACAACAACATCATCACATCGATACAGACCAACACTGGCAAACAAAACCTGTTAATGAACATACAAGGGATAAGTGACATCATCAGCCTCAAACCAAAATCCATGTAATATCTTAATGCACTAGATTCAACAAGAGTTAGTAGAAACTCCCTGTCACTCCCAAGGAGCCAAGAAGCCTCCCAGCCTACCCCAAAGACTCCCAAGATGATGGGGCACAATTTATCATAACATTTTCTGAACACCATTGCTCATCTGTATAACCCTGTAACAGAAATTTATGGGCAGACAATCACAGGAAGAAATTTTTGCCACACTGCTGTCAGTCAGAACTTGAAGCAAAACCCGTTTCCATGAATTTAGTGAATTATGTGTAAGCCAATGTAACTACAATATTAACCCATGGCTTCTACTCCACCTTTGTTCAGGAATAATGATATCTTCTAATCAAGGGAAAATGGATCCCACTAGCTCACCACCAGACTAAAAGCTGTTCACTTGAAGAGATCAGCTGGAGCAACAGGCAGCCAAGTGAAATCAAGCACTGGGGGCACCACAAGAACTATATCACGAGTTCAAGAAAAATTAAGCTTCAAGTCATTTCTGTTAGTTCATAGGAGAGAACACATCCCTATTTAAGGCTTCTGAACAAATTCTTAACTATGAGTGAAAGAACAGCCGTTCTTTACAGGGGAAACGTACTCTTCACCTATTCATTAGCATGAATCAATACTCAGCTGCAGAAGTAATGAGTTATAAAAAAACAAATCTCAGAGCAAGTATTCAAAAGTCTGCAGTAAGTAGTCTGGTCCCTTTCATCTCAGAAACTAATCCAAATTGTGCAAACAAATGCAGACAACATGACAATGGCCACTATGCGCTTCTGTAGCTACCAAATTACAATAGCTAATTCCATCCTCCTTCCTGTTTCCACCACTTCAAAACAGGCTAACTAATGCAATACTGCCAGACTGTGATGCTATGCAAGTGCACGTCGATGTCCAGCCAAGCACAAGTAGTCGGTGTTAAGTTAGAAAAAGGAAGTATCCAAATTAAACTAAGCAACTCAGTCAAGTTCTCCCAGGATCAGGACCTCTGAGAGCAAGCTCGTTGAAGCCGAAGACATTTACGTCTACTTACTGACATTCAACCTAGGGAAAGAAGAGAAGGAAAGGGGAGGGGAAAAAAGAAAAAAACAACCCAAAACCCCATCCACGCAAGGTTTTGGAGACTATTACTACAGAAGCAAATGAATGGCAATCCCTAGTGGAAAGAAATTTAGAAAAACAATGTCAGTGTAAGAATCACTTTAATTATATTTGCATGTGTTTAACATTGCGTTATGCAGCAATATGGAAGCATTCAAGACTGAAGCTTAGATTTAATTTGGAAACAAAATTGAGGAAGTTGAAGACTTATTACAAGGCAGTGCAACTTCAGCAGCTCCATGCACCTAGGCCAAAAACACCATAATAATATATTTGTATAACAGAAACCCCAGACCACAGGAAAACTTCAGTGTAAGCAGATGACTCAGCTTCTAAATTGCACCTAAATGGACACACTCAATTTAGCAACTCAGACAAAGCATATAACAGATTACTCTTGCAAGCTTTATCAATTTATCAAGGTAAATAACCCTTAAAAGTAAAGGGCAACACAGAACAACTATTAACATAGGAAACGTATCAGCTAAAGATTCTGAACCAAGCATAAATTCCTCAAGAATTCAAACATGTCTACATTCCCGACAAAAACTTCTATACAGATATCAAGTGCTCCTAACAGACAAGGAGACAGGATGACAGGATTAGGTGGAAAAAACAAAGGCTTCATACTTGGAGAGTAGATATTGGACCCAGAAGACTTCCGCGCTGTTCCTCCGTATCAATTGTTCCTCTCAGAGCTGAAGAATACAACTGTCAAGCAGGTGGCTTTCATCTACTCACTGTATTTACACATCATCTCAAACTAAACTTGCCTATCAGCATTATTAAGTGTTATAAAAAGCCAGATGGATAATATTGTACATACACAGAAAACATTTACACTGAAATAGAAAACCACGTATAAGAACTGAAGCACTGCTAACCAAACAATGATTAGAGCAGTTTGCTGAAGGAATCCTGAGGAACTTTTCAGAGAGGTAAAAGATTCAATATTTTTATGTACAGATTTATGTATTCTTAATTACTAAATGCTACTTTTTGCATCCTTTATCAACAGAAGACATAGCTTAAAAGACTGACTGTGCCCACCTCCAGGAGTTAGCTATTGGATTACTAGTTTTCTCCACAACAGAAAAGTTCTATAAAATACTACTTCTGGTAAGATGTGAAGTGAGCTAGCAGATGCAGAATGGATCACTAAACACTCATGACAAGCCACAACGTCAGCTACACCATCCTGCTCACATGCAAGTTCCTCAGTGGAGCACCCTAGCTTGCAATCAGGGGAAAAGTTTTAGACCTAAGCTCCAGGGTGTCCCTTCCTGTGAGAGATGATGGCCCTTCTCAGGGTTCCTTCTCTAGAAAACAAAAGTTAATCCCCAAAGTGACAAATACTTGTTTTAACACTTATTGTCTCCTACAGGATTCATTTCTTTGGGCAGTAGTATACAGCATTCATCTGGGTTTAGCTCTCCATGAAACCTAACTGAGCAAGAGTTTCAATCTATACCACCCAACTTGAAGACTATCAAACATAATAACAAGGTGAGGTGCAACACAAATTTCATACCACTTGCTGTGTTAGTAAAGATGCTACTGAAGATGGATCAGTGTAAAAAAAGCTTAGGATAGTTTTATAACTCTGTGTTTAATGGTTAATCTGTGGATTTCCCTCAAGACACATCCCAGGTACAACTCTACACAACAACTACACATCGAAAGACTATTAAAAAGAAAGCGTGCATCACACTTCTCATGAAGAATTAGTCATCCAAACTCTGGTGGCTCCCATTTCTTGGGGCATCAGGAAATTATCACTAGTCCCTTCGGTTTAATTCAACTTCTCAATAGGACTCTCCTCCCTGCCCACATTCCCCCACCCCCCCCTCGAGATTTCCCATTTTTTCCTTAGTGGTATATTTTCAGTTTTCCTGGGGTTTCATATTAACACAAATTTAAATAATATTTAACTTGGCTCCACTAGCCCAAACAATCTGTAACATTTGTACAAACATAACTCTAAAAGCTTAGTGGTAAAGTATTTTAAGTGCTGCCATTAGATCTCTTATTAATTACAGCAAAATGTTTCCAACATGAACAGGTATGTGGAATTTTTACTTCAAGAGAATGCAGAAAAAAAATTAAGACCTTTTCATAGCATTAGAAACTAAAAAAAAGATGACTTGGTGTGTGGCCGTAGAGAAACTTGTTAAAATTATTTTCCCAACATATAAACATTTCCAAGACTATATATATCTTTGTCATTTCAGGTATCATCAGTTTGGTTTTATTTAAAAGTTGAATCAGCTAAAGACCCAGTGTCGTGTTTTAAATAGTTACAGGTTGCTGTGGACCACAGAGGAAATGAGATCCTCTGATGTATCCAGTGGCTCACTGATGTCTCACCTATGAGCAGAGTCAAGACTTGGGAGAAAAATAAAGTCTTAACTGCTCTCTTTACTGCTCACAAAAAAAAAAACAAACACGTTTGTGCAATTAGTAGAAATCTAGATTTGAAAGATTTTTTATAAGCTTTAAGACAAGGCTATAGAGAACACTATAAAACCAGTAGAAGGCTCATGATGTACTACCAAAATGAAGAACAGTATTAACAGTATTGGATATCATCTTCCTGTGATGCTCCGTATGCTATTTTCACAAGGTATCAACCACTGAATGTCGCAATAATATGCTACTAAAAACCAAACAGCCAAACCCACCCACACCATCCTACACAGCCACATTTTATATTTATCGGTAGTGCAACTCAGAGGTTAAATATGCCAACTAAATACTGCAAAACAGCTACTCTTACTCTTCATAGAGCCATTAATCTAAAATTTACATCTGTAAGTAACACCAAAAATGATCAGGACTAAAACCACAGCGATTTATTTGTTTCATTCTTTTTAATACAACATAACAAGACCAGCAAACTCTTCTGGCATCACGTCTAACAGAAGGTAAGGGAACTTAACATCATTATTAAGGACATTCTCACGAAAGAAGCCCAGTAACAGATTCAACTCAGTTCCCCTAAAACTCAGGCAGTGACAAGTTGCCATTTGTGAGTTTTCCCGAGGTGGCTGGTTACATTGATCAACCATTTCAACTCCGAATTTATAAGCTTAATTCTTGCCTCCGACTCTTGACGCCATGCAAGCGCACCTCACCAGAGAAGCCTTCAACACCCAGCTCTTCCCACACGTACTTACTGGGGCTGGCTAACGACATGGCTTCGGCAGCGGTCTGCCCTTCTGGGGTTGGGGTGTTTTGTCTCCAACCTGCCAGGTTGCTAACCCATCCATTTTAGTGAGCACTTTTGAGCATGTAAGTTAAGGTTTCTCTAACATTGCCATCTGAAAACTATTGCTCACACAGCTGGGGTTCAAGGGAAGGCTGATAGAGCCACAAAACCTTGAGGATAGTAGAAGAGTGCAGAAAGGTATCTGCATATCACTACCACTTTAGAGCTCTCAGCACTATAAAATACATTTGGAAACATTCAAGGATACTAAAAAATTCATTCTGGGACAGAACTTAACCTTTAAGACAACTCTGCACAAAAACTGTGTTTGCTTAGTAACCTCACCTAGCTTATGCTCTCGGAGGAAAAACTGCCCGAGAGTTTGTTGTTTCCCCAACCCTGTGACCCAGGAGGAAATAAAATAGGAAGTCGGGCCATAAAATCTATAGCATTTGCTTAGAAGTTCAAAAAGCTTCTAAGTTACCAGCTAATCCCCAGAAGACACAGCTAACTGCCCTTCCCTGGGATGCTCCATGGAGCCCAGCGCAGAGCCACGCTGAAGCTGTGTTTAACATTCCCTTCTGGACATCCTCCTATCTAGCACGGGGCACTCTGAGATATGCCATATGCTATGCATTAAGCAATGTCAGAGATGCCGTCCCCTGCACCAGGCGAGTGCCAGAACTCTATCAGACAACTGAAGTTCACTTTAGGCTTTTCTCCTTAGAAACTTAGGAAGCAAGTCAAGAGAGTAAACTGAACTTTCAACACAGAAAATTGACTGTGAACACATTCACTGCATTTTCCTACACTGAGGTTGGAGGCACCTCACAACATAACGCTAGTGTCGAGACTCTTGAAGTCGATGAAAAGTTAAACAAACAGCTTCCCTACAACTGTTTAAGAGAGAAATTAGAGGCTCCTTAAATATGACTTTATATCCATTTTAATTAGCTCACGGCAGCAGTTGATTTTTCCATAGTGATTAAGTCACCGTGCTGCAAAAAGACCTAGAAACTGGTACCGGCTACCAGGTGAAAAGAGCCAGTCTCTAACTGCCGATTGAAGTGCTGTTTGCATTGACAAACACTACTGCGGGGAGCACCCCAGGTGCAGCTCTTAACTCCACTACCAGCAAGTCCCTGCAAAACCCAATCAGACGATAACTGAAAAAAGGTGAAACTCTCGAAGTGTTTGGGTTTGGGGGATTTTTTTTTTCTTTTTCAAGCAAGAAAAGCAGCAGGATAGCTGTAATTTCTTAAAAGCTCCTCCCCTTCCCTCCCGAAAACATTAATCCCCGTTTGATTACTGAAGCTGCTGTTCCTATGTACTCTGCTCTGACAGGCAGGTGCTGAGAAACTCATCCCAGGCGCTTCTACCAAGTACTGGAGGAGCCCTTAACGGTTTTTACTTACAGTCTCTCCGCATTCCTCGGAATATCCCTCGGTACAGTTTTGAGTCCTAGTCCGTGACAATCCACGTTGGAAGCAATACATGTACATTTATGCGGGCATCCTCCAGCAGGCATCCAACTCGCAGAGCTCCAAAAGCTCCACATTATTCCGAGGCACAGAAACGCACTTCTTCCACCAGAAGACATGGTTTCTTGGTCACTTCAGTGGGTATAAAAGTGTGCGCAAGCAGCCGGCCCTTAAAGATGAAATGCCTCTAAGAAGAAAGGGAAAAGAAAACATGAGGCTCTTAGTACAGCCCAAGGGAACCCACTACTGCCATCCTCGCCGCAGCACCAGCAAACCTTCAAAGGCGCCTGGAAAGGTTACGTTAGGTGGAAGAAGGTGGGGAATTGCCTTTCGGGCTCGGGTTTCTTTCTGTTATCTGCGAACGGTACCAGAAGGCAGAGAGTTTAACAGAGCTTGAGCCAGATGCGTCCTCAGATGAAAGAGAAACCGGGAGGGGAGGTAAACACACACAAAACATCCATCAGAAGCGGCGGCAATCTCCAAATCGGCCTCCTCCGCTGCGCATCGCCCCACCTGGGCCGGGCAGGTAACCCGCGGAGGTGGCGA
>VWZY01002813.1:45607-61806 GCA_013399075.1 Chloroceryle aenea
AAAAAATCTAACTACAAACCCAATGCTTTGTTTTCTTTGCTGAGCAAAATATTTGTGCCTGTGTTTTTAAACGTTATTCTTACTGAAGTAAACATAAGCTGCTCTTAAAGTAGTCGAACTACAAAATGAAAACTACCATCAGATCTGAGACACTGCTAGAGGCTACAGCTTGCTGTGAAACATCAGGTGGACTAGAAAGTCTAGCAGCAGAAGCTTGCCTTACATCCCCCTGAAACGGAACAAACCCTCGAAAATTAGGAATCTGCCGTTATTCATGTCTCCTTTCCCATTTTGGGATGTGGCAATAAGGAAAAGAACTTTATGAAAAAAAGTTCCTGTCACTGTGCCAGCCGGAGCACCACGATGCAGCACACAGCACACAAAAAGAGCAGCGACTTGGGTCAGCAAAAAACAAACAGGATTTCTTCCACTTAAGAGTGGGGATCCCATTCACAGTAATTATGTAGAAGATTTTGAACAAAACATAAACCATTTATTCTCTCTTGCTTAGATTCAAGGGACAGAATTGCATTTGCCCTTGAAGTCTGGAATTAGTTCATTCTGTCCGTTTAATTCTAATAATGGATGGTATGGAATTTACCTGCTCTATTTCTAGTTGCTAATACATTATTGCACGGGTAGTTGAAATCAATTTGGGAAGTGGCTGAAAACTCATCACCCAACGTTGAGAAGGGATCACACACCTTCCCTGTTGCCGAAAACATTTTAAACGTGTTAAAGAATTTTAAGTTATAGCTTGTGAAGAAAACAAAAAAGTAATTCCACTAAAAGCATGGTAAATTAAATTAGGCTCTTTTATATTAGATTTGTAACATACAACAGAAACAACCTAGAAAACCTTCCACATGATATTCCCTTGGCTGTTTGGTGTGCCATGTATTCCATCTACTCCAGAGTATTAACTCTTGCCTTACCTGTGTCTTGCATAGCTGACATCCACAGACAACCTTCAATAGCTTGTTCTTATTTACACTCAGCATTTAAAGAAATACTGGAGAAAAGGAGGGATAAAGACAGCAAAAGAAGGCCTGTTACATGTTTAGTGCACAAAAGCTACCCAATAGTAGCCGAGCATTTTGTTCTTAAAGTAAGGTCTGTACATGGCAGGTAAATATTCCCCACAGTTCATTCTGTTGACAGAGTGCATAGGCTTCTGTTAGTACTGACTTACTGGGAAAACCTAAATCATTGTCATACTTAAGGAATATCTGAAAGGCTAAGGAGGCTATGGCACGGTATCTTCTCAGGCTTGAGGGTGTTACTCCTGAGGAAGTCCATGTAGGAAGTTTCAGCAATGATTACAGTCAAAACATATAATCCATGACCTTCCCTGCTGTACAAAACAACAGAACGATATTTCCTTAGCTTTACCTTGTTTCGTTTCAGATACAATTTGACATCAAGCCATTTTGAGAGATCCTGCATTAGTAGTATAGGACTGTTTTTTACTGAAGGCATAATTCATAATTCATGGATGTCTAGGTGAGCAGTTAAAAAAATGAGTTGAAGGAGCACAACCATATCTACAGTTAACCATCAGCTACTAAGACCTATAACAGCTATAGAAACACTGTTTTCATATGCTAGTCATTTCCAGTTCGTGTGATAAACGTGCCTTCTCTTAGTCCTTCAGCATACAGAACACTAAATCTTTACAAGCACACAGCAGTGGACAGTAGTTTCAGTGACAGAAACTAATTAAAAACTGTATAATTTTGGACAAAGACTAGTTGGTGAATATGAACCATACATCTTCAGCATCATCTAACATCACACACCAAAATAGGGTCTTACATAGAGACTACTTGCACAGATCCAAATCAAAAACTCCTCCTCAATAAGTTTTGTATTCAGAAAGAAGTCATATCCATTTCCCCCCAAAAAAGGTGTTTGGGAAGTGAACACAAAAGGTGCCCAGAAAAAAAAATTCAAGAGTAGGCTTCTAGCTCAGCTGCTGACACGTAATGCATTCCCAAGTTTTCAGAGCAGTAGGCTCAGAAGCAAATACTTCCCTTGGACAACTGCTAGCAGCTCCACACCTGGAGATGAAGCAAACCTTTAGATAGAGATTATCATCTTCATAACTTGAAATAAAAAATTCAAGTTCCCAAGATTTGATTTAGTTTGGACCCCAGATCAGAGGTATGTAGCAATATGTATTGATTACCCTAAGTGATGCCTTTTAACATTGAAAAAAAAAATATTTGCTACCTTACACTGTCTTGAGAAATGAAGCTAACCTGAAATTCTTGGCAGCTTTGGAGATAATAAAGCATTAGAAGTTATTATTAACTCCTCTATTAAAATATTTGGATTATGAACACTTCTGCACAGAATAAGCAATGCCATTGCCACAATGTTTTAACATTTCAGTATCTAAGCTGTGGATACTTCCCATCACTGTCTCAAAACAGAACTGTCTTGTTTTGAACCATAAGTAACTTGAGAATTTTTCCTTCAGAGATACAGCAATGGAAGCAAAATATTATTTAGCATGTGTTGGCATCAGAGGTGCATGTCTTCATTCACAATATAGGGGTTCCCCACCTCTGATGTTGAAAACTTTTCAGTAACAGAAGTTAAAAACTTATTTCAACATAAAGCTTAGGCAGCTAGATCCCCCTTATGTCAACACACTTATGTAAAAAAAATTATTTTGACTGCAGAAAGGCAATATCTAGAGCTTAAGCAGGAACCAGAAAACCTGGATTTTGTTTCTCGTTACTTATGGGCTATGACCTTGGCAAGTCAGCCTTCTGGCCTCCATTTACTAGTTCATAAAGATTTATAATACACACAAGGTTCTATAGCAATCTGAGCTTTATAAAGCGTGTTTCAAGTATTATTTTCAGTCTAAGTTCAAGTCTATATTAAATATCAATAACTAGAAGTATTCTGTAAACATGCAGTATTTTTATTAACATGAACATTTTGCGGTCTTTGACATTAGACTTCCCCCCCATGGATGTGTCTTTAATAGACATGGTAATTGGAAACAAAGTACTGGAGAAATTTTAAAGCCTTCCCTTTAAGTGTTTACATACATAAGTATATTCATCTGAGTGGCAGTAGAAAAATGTTTTTAAAATTCTCTCTGCATTATCTTCTCTGCACACTGGAAAAAAGAGATGGAAAGTCAAACAATGAGAGATCTAAAAAAGCTGTATGCAAAACTTTTGAAGGGGAAAGTTTATATCTAGTTGACAAATTTTGTGGGTTATTTGTTGTGTGGGTTTCCTAATTGACACACACTTGAAAAAATCAAAGCAAATAAAAAAAATACAAGAAGCTTCTCAGACACAAAGAATCATCTGCTCAGTTGAATTTTAAGAGTTAAAACGCTTGAAAACTACAAATGAAAGCTTTAAATGTTAACAGAAGTCCTCATTCTTAAGAAGATAGTTATTTCTAGGCTAAACATACTATTTTCCCATCTTCCTGCTGGCTTTAATAATCTTCTGTCAAGAGAAGTCACTTGAAGTTGCTCAGAAACATGTTTTTTCAAGGGCAACTGTGTTTCCTTTACCCACCATACCAACAGATGGAAACAAAACAACCAATTTCAACTATAAAGCTGCTCTTTCTGGTGGGAAATTTTGCAGTTCACCTTGGTACTGGGTGCAAGGGGGCGACCATATCTCCCCTCCTGTCAGTCACACTCAGATCTCTCAGACTTGCAGGAGTACACAACTAGTAAAAACATGGCTTGAGTGCTTTGGGGGGGTCAAACTCCCCATTTCCCTCTACCAAAGCAATCGGGGGTGATTAAGCCATACTATTCTCACATCAGACAAATGGAGAAGGGAACAAGGTACAAAAGATGGTGGGGTAAAGCAAGTAACAGAAGGCTGAAGTAGCAAGGCTGGGAATCTAAATATCACACCCCAGCAGATGTCTAGCACACAGATGACACAACAAGAAGTGACATAATCATCGGTTGACTGTCCAAGCGAACAAATAGTCCAGGTTAAACTCACTCACTTCCCCCAGGAGTGTTACCATCAGCCTCCAAATCCTGCCATACTGTGGGATACAGAAGTACAACACCTTTCCAAGTACCACATGCCATGATCCTACCCTTGAAACCCCTTTCAGAGAATTCCACAAGATAGCATCAATCTATCACACATCTAGGAGGGCTCATTTCAAACACGTTATCTCATGCACATTATGAACTTAATGACTCCCACTGTGGCAGAAATAGCAGAGAAATCCTCAAGTCCAAGAACTTTACAGATGAACTCTGAGGAATTCATACTGTAACTTCTTTTTTCTATCATTTTCTCTCCAAGAGGAGCTGAACCATTTTGCCTCACCTTCAGCAAGCCAATTCACAAATACAATAAGAATTACTAAAAAAAGCCTTAGACAATTAACCTTATAATTCTTCACATTATTACTAACAATCTGTCACTGAATGCCAAATCACCCATTTGACCTACAGTGAGTCTAAAAAACGCCTTAGAAAAAATACCTACTGTCAGTTAAAAGAAGACTAACGCTGTTGGAAGTTTCTTTCATTAGGAATAGTCTAATAAATTTATTTTTCCCTGTCTTTCAAATACCTTTTATTGGACCCCATGCCTTCTTTACCAGCAGCCATACCTAATCGTGTGCAGTTATTTTCCAAGATGTTATGCAGAAAAAGTATTTGTCCTTTGCCAGAACATGAGTTTCATAATTAAGGGCTTAAGCAGGAAATTAGGTTAGTAAAGGTCATGCTTCAGTTTCCATGTATGTTTAAAAACAAAAATTGACATTTTGGTTTAGAAAAATACAAGGATACATAAGTTAGCTAACACAGTCCAGTATGTTAGAATTAGTATTTGCTGGTTCCTTTCAATGCAATATACAGACAATGCAGAGAAGTGATGCAAGCAAAAAACTCAGCCTAAATTATTTCTTTGTGTAACTGCTAATACCAGTGTTGAAAATAATGCAATCTGTACACATTCACTGGGCTCTTCACAAAACCAATTTCCCAAGCCACAGTTTTATACAAGCAACTTTTTCCCATGACTTCTATGATGTAAACATGAAATTAGCTCTTTAATATCAGTGGTCTATCTCACTGGCTTTATGCAGATTGTTTGTATGTAGCTTCATATACTTAGTTTGCATTTTGGGTTTTGTTTTGGTTTTCTGCATTTATTACAAGATTGTTTAGCACTCTTAAAATCAGAGAGGAAAATCTGGACTGATGACAACCTCTGTATTATGGAATCATTAAATTACTTTTATCCAAGAAAAATCAAGTCAAAACCACCTATCTGTTCATCTTGTGCTGCTCAATCAAGTATCAGGTTTTAAGTTCCAATATGATTATAGATGCTGAATATTTGCCAATGGCCTTATTCCCCCATAATCACCAAACAAACAGAAAAAAATTCCTAACTTCCCCAACCATTATTTTCGTTTGTATTGTTACTCTATTTTAATTATTCTTCCCTCTCATTTTCTCCTGGCTGATGGCAACTTCGCACATACTCGTGAAAATATATGCAATTGCATATCCTGCAGATCTCTGCACATCCCTCCCGTACTGCTATCCACAACCGTTGGGTGTTTTAGGGAACACAGCTCACCACCCATCAACAGCCAAACCAAGACACTACATCGATCCAGGATCAGGGGGGTTTGTGCCATAACAGCTTTGACTTTCTTCTTCACCAGGTGGTGAGCACAAAATCCCAGCTGGTCCCCTTGTGCTTGATACATAGCTATCTGAAGTAGATTGAGCAGTAGACTATAATCAAGACAAGGGACTAAAACATTAACCAGTTGAAGAGCTGAGGGAACAGCAGCAAGTTACATTTTCATTGGGTATAAAAATCAAAAACATGCTATCACAAAAGTAAGCAAAAAACTATTACGTTCCTAGATCATCACATGAAGTAGAAAGGGGGAAAGTTGCTCTGGGAAGCCTGGTTTCCTGCTTGCTCTGTCAGCTTGAGTTTATGATTAAGATTTCTCCACCATTTAATTGTGATACCACTGCTTCCTTGTGCCAAAGTGTAAGAAGTGATTGCAGGAACTAAGACAGACTCTGCCTTTTGTAAATATGCAGCCTTGACTGGGTTCAAGTCCAGGCCATCAAATGCAATTTTATCTGGCTAATGTGAAATTTTCTGACAAACTAATTTTTAAGTCAGCATTTTTAGAAGCCAAAACAACCAGGAGACAGATTTAGCAAATTGACAGGCAAAGCCTCTAAGTTCCAGTTGGAAGTCTGAACCCTTCACTTCTCAACTCCATACAAACATAAGATTTTTAAATTTTCTCTTTTGACCCAGCAATTTGGATTTGAAATCTTTTCAGTGTAGTTAGGCAGAATAAACATGCAGGGGAAAAGGCTAACTCGTGGAACGGAAGAGGCTGAGATTTGAGTCAGTTTCTTAAACACCATCACCATCTGGAATATTTATCTTGACTATAGTTACAATTGACATTACTGGCTCTTCACACCTTATGCTTCTTAGAACATAAATCATTGCTGCCCAAGTAATGAAGCTAAGCCAAGAACTCTGGCTGTTACTTTTCCATGTTATATTTCTGATTTCTATTATTAAAACACCACATTATCTTCACTTACCTTTCCCAGGGCACTTATCAAGCTTCCAGCTAACACCAACTCCTAAACACATGCAGAGTACATTCTGATTTCCAAATTACACTGGAGGCTAGGCACACTGAAATTCCCCTCAATCTGCTTGCTATTATGGCAATGGCTTCCTCTTAAAGACGCTTTTAGTCAAGCAAGCCTGACCTGCTAATATCACAAGCTTTCTGCAGAGCCTGCTCTCCACCACCATATTTTAACAACATTATCCTACTTTTGTGGTGTCAAGTCTATGACATCCACAAAAAGACAACAGAACAAGTGCCTTTAGTAGGCACCTATGTTTTGAGACATCACTCTGGCAAGTGACACAGCAAGGTTTCCCTCGCTGTGTGTTGACCTTGATCCTCACCCATGTTCTAAGGCTGTGTGGCCATTTCAGGAGGCCCTTCCCAGCAATGCTAGGACATCTCTGCATACTTACTCACCAGTTACTTGGTCAGTCTGTCTCCTGCACCGAGATCCATCAGTGCTACCACTGCTATCACCTACTTGATAAGCTGTTTATTTAAATGGATTATCAGCTAAAACATTCAACCCAGGTAGTCAGGAGCTCACTTGCACTTTTTCTCACATTCTCAAACACCCTTGTAATAATTAAACTACTCCAGGAAATCACAATAATTGTTTTTATAACGTTACAAAATGTAGTCTAAGCAGAATTAACCATGTTCAAATACGTTAAGCTGTATACTTTTGAGTATTAGTTGTGTAAACAGAAACAGAAATACCCAGATTGTGTAGTAGGCCTTCTGACCCATCCCATGGAATGTTTGCCAAGACCTCGCTTAAGTGTTCTGGATATGCTCAATACAAACATTTTAGTTGTAACTAATGACTACTTTTTTTCCAACTCTTGGAAACATTTTCATTAAACATCTTGAAAATTATTAATATTAAGAACCATTAAATCCCAAGATGGCCTTTATTCAGAATACCTATTCATCTAAGAAGAAAAAAAAATGTTTTTAACAGTTGTAGGGTTTTGTGGCTTTACGCTCTTTTTTTTTCTGTTCTTAGTGTTCTGGCCTTGAAGTTATATTTTATTTGATTGAATTTTTTTATCATTTTGTTACATGTTCACTGTTATCTGTCAAATCAAATGCATTACTAGAAATTATTATTCCAATACTGAATACCAACAGCATTCCTTGAATAGTATATTAAAAGTTCATTTCATCTAAATTACTCGCTTTGTAAGTATATTGGCTTTGAAAATAGTAGACTCTACATATTTTAACACATAAAAGGAACAAAACTTCATCCAGTATTCATCTTAAAGTGCTTTGCAATATTGGATAACAACCACTTACATCTCCTGAACTGCAGAGAAAGCTGTCGGCCCATTTAACACACTAAACAATGTAAGTCTGCAGAGTTATTTAAGCACCTATCAAGATTCTCTTTGGAAGTCTCCACAGATGGAAAAAGTCTAATGTAATATTCACTACCTACTGCTAAACGACCTTTTAAATATTTACTCTTGTATTTTTTCACTCTACAAAGCCAAGTCCTCAGACTTACTGTAAAATAACTTTTAATAAAGCATCACCTATGAGAAAAAATAAAACCAACATCTTAACTGGATCTTTTTACACTTTTCCAACAAGTTATTTTTGTCCAATACAATGGGGTAAAGGGCAGAACAAAAAGAAGAAACTTCGACCTGTTTCTGAATTTATGCACTCGTGGGTTTGATAGTGGTAACTTGACCTATTTGACTGCGCTCGGTGCTCACCACAGTAATACAATATAAGAAATTTAGGATTTTCTCAACATTACAAACATTACCTTAAATATTCAGGAAACCATATAGACTCCAAGCACATGGTAGTTTTATAGGCTACTGGGAAGAAGTGACAAGATACTAACAGGAGTAAACAAGTAGTCCTCACCACAGATATTTAGTAATACATCACAGGTTATCAACAATACGCACTGAAGTGAAAAAAACCAATGGTTCAAACAAAGTTCCTTTCAAATCTTGAGACTAGCAGCTATTCTCATAACAGAGGGCCCTCCCAGCTCAAGCCTGTTCCCTCGCTCCTGTTTTGGGAAGGACAAAATCCAGGAATGAACACAGTAATCGATATGCTACCAACAGCACATTTCTCTTCTCTGCCCACATTTGCCAATTCTTCAGTCTTGCTGCCACAAACCTTTGAGTCTCAGTTCACTACCCATGACTCTCCATCCTGAATTTAGAAGTGACAAGGTTAGTCATCACCCACTATGGCACAGCTACAATATTTCAGCTGTTATGATGCATTACGCAGCCATTGCCCACAACTTGAGTGTGTGCACACATGCCCATCCCTGTCCCAGAGCCTGTGCCCCTCTGCTACATCTGCACCAATAGTAGCACAATTCAGACCCAAACTACTTAGCATGCGTGTGATGAATTCAGATTTTATAATCCAGTTTTCCACCAGGAAATTTCTAGAAGTAAGCTGTAACAGCACCATATGCTGAAATACGCAGGCAACGTACTTGCCAGATGTAATCAGCCCGTGTCTTCGTATCACGAGTAAAGATTACAGTTTGTGCTACTGTGTGCATCCCATCCATAAAGCTTTAGCCTGCAGTCAGAAGAACAGCACAGCTCCATGGGCACAAGCTGTTTGAATGATGTCGTCTTAAAAGAAGAAGCTGGAATGATGAAGAGCAACACATGTTACAATAACACAGCAGAGCTCTTTTATACAGCCGTACACGATGTCATGTTCAGGGGACAACTGGTAGAGAAAGAACCCGATGCTAAACTGCTTTAGTGTCAATGTTGTTTGAATCTAAATCAGCTGTCAAAGTGCAGCTGCCTTTTTGCTTCTTACCTGGGTAGTGCATCAACAAGGTTAGAGCCTTGTAAAGTGCCAGAAATGCCTTCAAGGGAATAAATGGCATAATAGCATGGAGGAGGACAAATTAAGCAGCACACGGGAGGAGTTTTGCAGTGATTCTCTGTAGCAACTACTGTTGAAAGAAACTCTACCCTACAAGGAGAGAGACCTCCAGAAGGGAATAATTCTCAGTTGTATAATAGAAAACAGTTACTGAAAGGCTCAGCTTTAGCACTACATCCTAGCCAAGCATAAAATTAACTGAATATATTAATAAAGGGAACATCATCTGAAGTAACTCCACCAAAAACAAATGATGATAATGACCCTCTGAAAGAGAACATTTGTACTAGCTAAATATTGCTGTGAGGTTACTGCTCTTGTGGGGAAAAAAATATTATGAAATGTTTACTTACTAAACACTCAATTCAGAATAAATTAGATACCTGGTACACATTGGTTAATGCTGAATCCCAAGGAAGGCAAGGACAAGCCTAAATAGACTAACTGGAGTTGAAAGAGACCTCCTCTTCTCTGCTGGCATATAGGGCCCTATGAAAGGGTTCTGATTTTGACCACCAGAAATTCAACGAGCTAATTCACTGCTATATTCCTGGATTGGGCCAACAGCTTGCTGCCAAAAAGAGAGTTCTGCCATTCTGTCTTGAAGGGCTTCCTGACTTGACTTTTTTCCCCTCCCATTTGAGTTGTGAATTTTTCTGAATGTTTGGCATAATCAAAACACAACTTGTATTTCTGATGAGACAGAAATATACACATGAAATCTAAAACAATTGTTACTGACAGCCCACAGACATATCACAAAGACAAGACTGGGAAACATTCCAGAAACATCCCCATGAATTACAGAAAATATACATTAACAGGATGAACGAGGTACACACATTTGTCATACAGAGGACAAACTTGTCAGAATATTTGGACTTCTCTTTTGAAGCCACTAAGGTATCAGAGTTCAACCCCTACAACAGCTAATTCAAAAGCAGTCATCGAGAAGTATGTTTAAGTAGGAAGCTTCTTGGCATTGTCTTCAGTTTTGTTCTTAAAAAGAACTAAAGATGGGAAACACTTCTTATCTCTTACACGTCTTAGCCCTAAACTACTTGTACACATCACACTAAGTCAAAACAACTCCCTGAAATTCAGAGCATCATGCATGGAAGTAATGCAGAATCCTCACTTGGAAAAAAAAAACCCTTAACAGCAGAAGAAAGCAAACCCCACACTATTCTCACCTTCTCCAGTCACCACTCTAGCAGTTCTGTGATAAATACAGGTCATCATTTCGTAATGATGCTACTGAAGAATACTCTTAAGGTAAAATTGTGCTAGCCGTTCCTTCCTTAAAAACAGTTGTCCCTTCCCACAGTGAAGAACAACTCTGTGCTTATGAAATCTAGGGCCAAATTACAACATTTTATGCAATATCAATATTTAATAGGATCACTGGTGTCATCTATGGAGGAAAATAGTCTGCATATGGAATAACACCTACATGAATTCTGAAGCGTATCTTTAGGAATCCATAATATTTATAATTTTTCCTAATATAGTGACATTTCAGCTTAAAATTAAAACCAGTTGGATTACTATGGTCTGAAAAATACTTGTCAAGCAATGCTATCATGTTACATTGCAGTACGTGCAATCTTAATAAACATCCAATGTTTTAAGATGGAAATAGATTCTAATTAATCACAGGGGAAAATAGCTTGGGTTTTGGGTTAAGTGTCTAGAAACACCTAAATAAGTGATGCATAATGGATGGATTTATGTAAAGGATTTCCACAATAGTCTGGATAAGAGACATGATCCCTAAAGACAGTAGAGGAAAGCAACAGGAAGAGCTAGAGCATCAAGCTTATGGCCGGTCATTCAACTCCTGCCAGTTAGATTATATATTAGTGTCTTTCACCTCTGCATATTCCACCTGAATAATCTACTGCTCATCTAAGCCAGGTATTAAATACTGGGCCTAAAATTCCTTTGCTTCCACATCAGAGATGTTGGAACTAAGAGGGAAGGAATAAAACAAGCAGGGACAGTGGTCCAAATTATGACAATTAGACATGTAGCTGTGATCTGGAACTGTCAACATATGAGTGTCTGTACCTAATTCAGATGCCTGACAACCTGCTTTCTACTGAAATACCACTTTCCTCTGCATATCTGGAAGTCTCTACTTCAGAGCAAGAAGGGAAATTTGACTCTTATCCAGCAGAATCTAAACTCTGCTACCAAAACACATACATACAATGCACTGCATGCAAAGTTCCTTGTTGACTGGCATAAGCCCTCCACAGATGTGTCTCCACTTGGCACTTGGCTCAAACTATTTTGTTTTCAGCCTAGGCCTGTGCAGCTGCCTGCAGGACAGACTCCTCTTGCTTCACCCCCTGTCTCTCAGATCTGTAGATAGCTCCATCAGCTGATTAGCTTCCCAGAAACACGACTAGTTTTCCAACATAGGTCCTGAATTAGAAGCAAAGGCCATATAGGTTTCTTCATCTAGTATTTTACACCTATTAATAGTCACAAGCAGCAATCACTGTCTGCTTCTCTCCATTCTCCATGACAGTTGAATCATAATTAGGTGTCTGAATGTCCTGAAAAGAATTCCAATAAAAAAGGAAGTTCCCTATACACCTGGACTTACTGATAAGGAATAATCATGCCTTTTAAACCCCGCTGTGACAGAGAGCAAGATGTACCCACTAGATTACTGCTTGGTTTTCCCCTTGACTGTGCCCCACAGCCACAGTTGGATGGTGTGGACTACATCTCAGTCATTCCTGCACATTCTACCTGAGAATCTTGAAGTGCCTCCTCCTTGAGCAGCACATAGCCTAGAAAATTAACAAGGCAGCCTAATGCATGGGCTGAGCTCATCCTTCATGGTGCAGCTGTTAAGTGCATTTGTGCTCTTACCTGCTTTTCGGGACATATCAGCCTCATTGTGTTTGTAGTGGAGTACCAGTTCCCCCATGTTTGCTGGGGAATAAGACTGCACACAGGGAGTGGGGAAACATGATTTGCTTTTAGTTTGTTACCAAAGCTGAACACAGAAGGTAATCTAATTCAGAAACTATACATGGCATAAAGTATTTACAGCTTCTCCAAACCCTCTACTACCCACATACCACTGATGAAATCAGTTCTTTGAAAACATATTTTGATTAATAATCCAAAACAATCAAATGTGGACACCTGAGAATCTCTTGAACTCCTACTCTCTCCCTGTGTTATTAGCAAGCTTGCTGTAATTCTTTCAGTATGTCCATTTAAATATAATTGGTCAATACATTCTTTCATCAACAGGAAATAACTGGAAAATATCAAGCATTCCTGTCAGCTTCAGTGATAAGGGGAAGTAGTGAAGGTCTCAGATCATCACATTCCCCTAATGACTGACAAACACGTTACTGGTACATCTTGGTTTAAAATAAATAAATAAACCATCTTCTTGTTTCTTTCCAGCCCCCTTTCCTTTCTGAGGAACTCCCAGAAAAGCCAGCTGGCACTCTCAAACTCTCACTAGTTATTTCAAGACAAATGTTTACTTCCTTTATGGAGTGCTAAAGCAGCACATCAGTGACAGTTTAATACCCAGACCAAAAGCAATTTCCTGTAGAAATCAAAAAAGTAACCTTGATTAAAACACTCAAGTACTAATTTTGAGACACTAAGTTACCCAGCTAAAACAAGAAAGTGTAGAACTGAGTTCTGGCTTTTTTCTTAGGTAGCACCCTAGAATTCACAGACAGAAAAATGAAGTTGGTGTTAATTGACTATTTGAGAATTTAGCTACTGTGATACAGCTCAATAACACTCAGTGCTGATTCAGAGGTCAGTGTGTTGGGGTTTTTTCCTAACTATGTTTGTTGCAAACAATCAGTCTACTTCTCACTCTAATAGAGGTAGGCTTTTTTTGTTTTCTTAATAGTCATGAAGCAATTATCACCTAACATAGAAATCTTTACAATTACCCTATCTTTCATTATAATTGGGAGTACTTTTGAGAACCTTTTCTTATCCAGCTCTGAACTCGTAAGCTGCTACTCCATGGGGATAAAAAACAACCCCAAAAAACCCAGTGTTGTTTAGCTTAAGCAAATAAGAGATTTCTGAGGTACAGACAGCTTAAGTATCTCTTATTAATTTACATACACACCAGCCCATTTTCCCAAGTCTGAGAGACTTTTCCTCCACCAGAAATAGAGTAAGCCTACTTCCAAAAGTAGCCGCAAAGCAGCTACTTCTCATTTCATCTATATATTCCATGATGATAAACTCAGTAAAAACAAAAGCACCCCAAAATATTGAACTCAAACTATTCACACTCACTATTTCTTCTAGGCCTTTTGGACAGTTTTAGCCTAGCAGTTTGAGGCACTTTGATCCCTTGCCAATTGCTTCCTTTTCCCCTGATGCCTGCCAGCTTGCTGCTACAGCTTCCTTGGTCTTCAAACACTTGCCCTTTTCTTAACTTCTTTACCTTGTTAGTTTAAGGCTTGCTTTGGGATAGGGAGACACTATATACATATATGCTCCTATTCTTGCTCTACAGAAAAGCTAGTTAGTCATCTTTTCTGTATCGACTATTCCTTCACACATTTCATGTTTACATGTGCCTGTCAAGCCTTCCTCTTCTGCACATACCCAGGGCAAGTTTAGATGCATTCCTACTGCACACAGCAGTATTATCCTACAGAATCACAAGGTCACTTCAAAAAGTTCTAATAAATGAGCTAAAGCTATCTGAAAACACTAAATTATTCCTTTTGCTCGTATTACCGTGTTGTCACTAAAATAATGTCATCAAAATAGATTAAGACATACTTCAGTTATCTTCCCCTTCATTGCTCTCCTGTGATTTAGGGTTTCAAGTGATACAACCAAATAAAACAAGATTAACAGAATTCAGGAGGGTTGCTGGGATTTGTTTTTTTCTTCCAACAAACAACTGAAAGTCTGCCTAGATAGTTGTCTCCTATGGTCTCTGCTCAAGACAACAAAACTATATTGAAATAATTTTTCTATGCTTATCTTAAAAATTTACAGTGGACCCAGCAGTCAGTTCTCTTCTACTGAACACAGGCTCATCAAAAGCCCAGGAACACAGAACAGGCAGGATTAAATTTATGGTTACACTTGCAGAATGCTTTCGATAATTCTAGTCAAATTTTGCTTATATTAGAGTAAAAATCCACCAAGGAGAGCTTAAGGCTTCAAAACTTTTTTCCCCCTGAATCTATTTTGTTCATATAGAACAATTAAGAGATAATTCACAGAAATGTGACCTCAGTTACCAGTTGTATTAAGTAGCAAAGCACTAAACAGTAACATATGGTTTGATACAAGTTACAAGGGCCAGTGACTGATACAAAGTGAGAATTAATAGCATTTCAGATGTAAACCTTAACAGAAACCTAAAAAGAAAATAAAAAAGCAACCTATCATTTTTCTGAACTGCAAATCCTGACCAAGAAAGATAAGGAAATAATTCTTTCAAAAGGCACCTTAACATCACAAGTGCAAGCACAGCATTCTGCTCTGCAAACTTCACTATCAGGAAAATAAACATCAGAAAACTCCTCTAACTGGCCAAACAGCAATAAAAACGAGTTGGAAGAAAGCAAGGGATCCTGTGGTCAGTTTTTAAATAACTACAAGATACAAACAGGTAAACTTCACTTGCACTTCAGGGTGTAGGCCAATCAGCAGCTAATAGATTGATATCTAAGCAGGTCTTGCAGTGGCCTCAGGACACAAGCTTAAGCAGACTGAAAATAATTTTTAAAAAAATCAATGTAACATTGGCTTGAAATTTTTTTAAAAAGTCTTTCCTCATCACAAAGAGCTGTACAAGTCATGACAAAGCAAGCATGTTTGTGTTTCTAGAAGTCTACAAATTCCGCTGGAGGAAGGACATCTCCGGGAAGCACTCCTGTTTAACCTGCCGATATCCCCTCTCCCACTNCTATATCCCCTCTCCCACTGCCCATTTTATGCTGGCAAGTCACCTTTCATGGTGTGGAGCTCAAGTAGGTGCTAGTGAGGAACATCTCCTCAACATTCTTCAGTAACACTGTGTGGACTAGAGCTTCAAAAACAAGCATCTCTAAACTGTAAAGCAGTTTGCTTTCTTGCAATACTATTTCATTCTTAGAGAAAATACTTTTAGAGGCAAACTGTACGAAGGTAGCTGAGCATCTACTAAGATTCAGCCGAGGCATCAAACCGCAAACAACTAAGGCATGAAGCATCCTTGAGAAATATCTTGGATAACAACTCCTAGGGATTCTTCTCTTCCCTCCAGGATTTTGACCTTGTGCAGGAGCCTACAGCCCCTAGAACTCATGAACCTACATATTACTCTAGTAACATGACAACTTATTTTTCTTTTTTACAATGCCAGATACTTCTGTTATTATTGAGTATAGTCTTTATTGTTTTCATTCAACCAATTCTATAACCAAATACACTTCATAAGCAGCTGGCAACATCTGGAATTAAGTAAAAGAACGATGAAGACTAGGACTAAAAATCAAAAAGAATCAGCCAGGAAAAATATAATGGCTATTCAGAAATTATGAGTCCTGATTCCTGCAGACCATTAATCAGAAATTCAAGCAAAATAATGGAAGAATAGCAGATTAGAAACCCTGTCTTGAGAAAACAGCAAAGGAATTATCATGTTG
>VWZY01002814.1:0-38236 GCA_013399075.1 Chloroceryle aenea
CAAACAAACAAAAAAGAAAACCAGCAGACACCAAACAAACCTCTTTTTTTCCATGGATTATAAGGACAGTTCATTTCACTTCTATATATATGATAACATTGTAGACATAAATCAACATTCGGTCTAAGGAATCCAAACAAGTATTTATTAATTTGTTTTTCTGCCTTTTTTTTTGGACAGGTCAATTCCAGAGTAAAAATATGAATTAGCATAAGGTTCTGATATATTTCAGCTTTTGGAGAAATAGATGAGCTGTTGTCTCCTGTGTTTGTGACAATACACTTCCTATAGATTGTGATACATATTTTTCTGTTGTGTTTTGACATAAAATATAATGTATTTATTTATTTTTTGCAGGCTAAATTCCATTGATGTTAAGTATCAGATGTGGAAATTAGGAGTTGTTTTCACTGATAATGTAAGTTTATCAGTAGATATATATGCACGTACATATTCACCTTCTAAAAAGTAATATACACTTGTTAACCCAAAGTGCTTCAAAGGTAAGTATGAAATACTCTGGATTATATTGAATTTACTACATAGATGAAGAAAATCTTGTAAGCTTAAAAAGACATTGCCAAAGTCTTTTCCCAGTTAAATAGCTATTAGTCCATAGAACCTCAGCTGATTCCCACCTCCTTTCTGATATGCTTTATTCAGGAGCAATAAACAAGCACTGCACTGTAGAATTTGAAAACTGACTATATAAATTCTGATTGTCATTTTTCATACTGTACCTAAACTTCACGAACACTTGAATTTTCCTGGAGCACAGTCATATCAGTGTGGTTAATGTATGTGGAATTTCTAAAACTGAAAACTGAAACTGGTAGTAGGATGTGACACAGAATGAGTCTTGATAATTTTAACAATTTGAAATAATGAGTCATTAAAAACAAGCAAAAAAGAAATTATAAATAAGACTGACTGTTTAAATACCTTGCAGTTTAAGAACTCATACATCGTATGTGTCTCTGCTTAAGACTGAGGGCAAGCCCACATGAAACACAGAGTGGTATTAGGCCCCCTTTTCCCCCTACCTCCCATTGGAGATTAAGAAGGGGCATAAGGAAAAAGAAAAATGCCTCACCCAAGAGTCAAAGTTAAGACTATTTAATGAACAAATTTAATGAATAACAGGAGAAATGCAGAAAAAGTACATTAAGGGAAGAAGGATACAGAACTATACATGAAACCAACTTAGTCTGTTCACTCTTAAACCACAACAGTATGACCATTAGCAATTATGATTATTGCTTGACTATCTCAACTTATTTTACTAGTGGCGAAAAGGGTTGGGGAACAAAATTCTGGAACTAGGACTGCTGGAGAATGGAAACGTAATCTGACTTCAGTTGAGAAGAGTGGAAAAATAAATCTCCACATCTACAGAGAGCATGACCTGTAAAAAGTTATAGCTTGTTCAGGATTTTTTCCTTAGGGAGAGACTGTAATTACTCTTATAAATAAGTACTTGTCTTTAAGTCCAATAAAAATTAAACGATAGAGAAAAATATTAAATTAACATCTGTAGTAATAGTTACTACGCTACTTACGTAATACTTATCTGATTAAATAGTAACTTTAGTCGTTCAAATTAATTATAACATTCCTTTTGTAGTTCACAGAGTGCTTTCATTTGTCATCACCACCTTAGGGCTTCAGTATTTTCAGATAATTATTTAGAGGTTCATAAACAAACAAACAAAAAATTAAATCAGAAAAAACTTGTTTACATTAGAAATATTAACAAATAAGAGTTTAGAAATTTCAAAATTACTTGTTACAAATTATAATTTAGAATATGTCAATTTTGACTGTGTCCTGTGAAGTCTCTATTTGCTAATTTAATAGTTTTTCACTAAGAGAAAGTTCTCAAAGATATCTAGCAAGATTTATTTAAAAAACCCCAACCTATTCTATTTGAAGAAAAGCACATTTAAGCAGTTTCTGACTTTCCTTAGTGTTTCCAATTAAGGATAATAGTCATGAGTTTTATTTTGTGATGTACTTGTTTTTTCTGTTAGTCTTTCCTTTACCTAGCCTGGTACATGACCATGTCAGTCCTTGGCCATTACAACAATTTTTTCTTTGCTGCTCATCTCCTTGACATTGCAATGGGATTCAAGACATTGCGAACTATCCTGTCATCAGTGACCCACAATGGAAAACAGGTATCAACTGTCATCTCCTTTTAGCTTTTCCCCTGTAGTCGTAAAGTAAAAAAATCACTTCATGACTTAATTCAGCTGCTCTGCAGATTGGCAACAAAATTATTCTTTCATCATGAAGCTGAGAACTTGGATCATTGGGGAAGCTAGCTGATGGAATTTATAAACAGAAGAAAATGGAACTAGGCTGTATGACTGTCTTAATCTGTTATGAGCAACTGTATCATAAGGTTGCTGTTAATTTCTTTTCAAAACTCATCTGAAGAAAAGTCCATTTGAGACCCAGTTACTCTATCTTTTAGAGGATTGTTTGAGAAATTCATCTCTTTGATGATAAGAAATCTTTTCTTAAAGTTAAAAAATCTGAAATTGCATTTCTGACTTACATAAATAAATTAATTAAGGCTTTTCATCTACTGATATCTGTTGTAGCAATGGTAATTAATGTAAGCTGAGACTTAGTGTTCCCAAAGTCTGATGGCCTTCCTAGTTCAAAGGCCCTTTGTAAACAATTTTTAACGATAAAACCTCAAACTTTGGTCTGTTTAGAAGATGATCCAGCAAAGCAGCTAATATAATTCATATTCAAGTGTGCTGGGAATTGTAACAAAGCTCTTCTCTGTTGTGTATACCAATGTACTGTTGTAGTAAGATGGCACTTCAGTTATGACTTTATATGATGCAGGTGCTTTATATGCTGTAGTAAGTTTGGACACAAGTGCCATTTCAAAATTTATCACTAACAAGATGCTTTCAGGCTTTTTAGCTTCATTCTCTTTTGTTATAAGTAACTTTGATACTAAAGAAGCATAAAATCACTAGCAATGATTTTTTATAAATGCAAAGGATGATGGATTTAATTTAATTCTGCCTTCAAATGCACTGTCCTTGTCAACATTTTTTAAGGAATAGTAATTTAAAAGTATACAGTTTATATTTCAAAATAGCTAATGAAGCACATGACATACAGTGACTATTAAGTATGAACTCAGCTTGACGAAATACTATTTGTTTTAATACGTGGCAAACAATTTTTATTTGTGAAACAAAAAATGTGTTTTGAAAAGTTAGGGACATCAACATTCTTTGCCCTTTAAAGCACATAATTTTTAAAAATCTTATTTCTGATTTCTTAAAAGAACAAAAAAGGGAAAAAAATTCAGTCTGCACCTAAAATAGAAGTGCAGTATTCTAACTTTTAAAAATAGTCCTGAAGTTATAGCAATTTATCTCTGAAGTAATGAAACAAGATTTATGATAAGGAACTTTTTAGGTCAGGCAGCTATGCAAGTGAAATAGAAATTTGCAGTTTATTTCCAGCTGCTTTCCATAAGCTCAGGGCAAAATTTTAATGATGCTGCAGTTGAGCATTGGAGCATTTGTTGCTGCTTCTCTGAGGTAGGTATTAAAATATTAGGAACAGTTTGGCTTATATGTGATTTCACAGATGTAAACAAAATCGTTTCAATATTAAAGTCATAAAAAACTATATTTTGATTGTATCATAGCTGATATTAACTAGGAGTTCATTACTATTGGGCAGTAAACTCAGATATTTTTGTCTGATTGTGTGGGTTTTACATGATTCTACTGGATTGCTTGATTTTCCATGTTACCACTAGATTTTGCAAGAATTCTCTCTGTTACTCTTTCTGAAGCATACTTTCCCTTCAAATTAAAACCAGTGAGATACACAATCTTTGCATGAAAATATGCTGATGTATTACCAAAGATATGCAAAGAGACAGAGAAAAATTAAAGTTTTCCTTCTGCTAGTACATATAGATTGTTATTTTTTTCTCCTTTTTGCAAAGAAAATTGTATAGCATAATTCCATGATGGTGTTATATCCACTCTACAATTTTGTCTTCCAGCTTGTCCTCACAGTGGGATTACTGGCAGTAGTAGTATATTTATATACAGTAGTGGCATTCAATTTTTTTCGCAAGTTCTACAACAAGAGTGAAGATGGTGATATGCCAGACATGAAATGTGATGATATGCTAACAGTAAGTATTATTTTGCTTTCTGCATATTTTCTTTAAATTGTTACATTTTTGCCCTGACCTTCTTGCAATTCTTATTCATTCAGTTGTATTATTAGCCAGCAACAGGAAAGACTATTGTTAAAGACAAAGGAACAAATAAAATGAACATTCCTTACAACTAGACAAAGACATCTATAAATTAATTAAAGAAATGTAATTCTATTCTTTGCTATAGTTTCTCAAAAAATGAAAAATGTCTACAGTCTGTAAAGCTGGACTAAGTCAGGCTCAGTATTGAAGTACTGATTTTTTTTTATTATTATTATTAAACTAAAATCAATTTATACTGAAATATTCAAGTACTGAACCAAAGGGCAGTACCTATGAATCAGGAACTTCTACAGGCCATTCAGGAGGCCAGTCTGTTATAGGCAAGGACTTTTATAAGTAATTTGGATACTGAAATGCTTGTTTAAGCTTGGAAAGCCATCATTTGCCCTTAGCAAGAATCACTATGATTATCTTCTATTGGTAATTCCGTTACTGAAATCTCTCTTGCACTCAGAACCACTTAGTGAGACAGTGTCAGGCTTTGCAGTTGTGGATGGTAGGTAGAGCTTAAGTCATGAAGAATTTCTAAGATGCATTACCATTAATGTCTTTCTAAAAGCAGTCATGTACAATAAAATTAAATATATTTTGGTATATTATGCAATATTCAATTCCAGTATTAACTTTCAGGAAATTTACACCATTTAAAAACCCAATTAGACAAACTGTTTAAGCAGATGACTATGTCTACATTTGTATCTAGTATGGGACATGTAGTACAAGAAAGACATAGATAACTTTGAGCATAAATCAGTGGAGAGCTGCTAATTTGTCAGTGATGGAACACTTCCCCTGGAAGGAGGTGCTGAGGGAATTTGGCTTGTTTTGCCTGGAGAAGGGAAAGTTTCAGGGTCAGGGAGAGTGTAAGAATGGCTCCCCAGTGCCTATAAAGAGGTTACTGGGAAGACAGATCCGCTCTTTACAGAGTTTGTTCACTCAGTGTTGTGTGCTGTTGTATCAATTTCTTATGTAGGGGATTTGAACAATAAATATGGCATAGAAATAAAAGTATTTTTTGTGTGGTGAGGTTTTAGAAGTTAGTTACGGTTATTTTCATCAGTATTTGTTGCCTAGGGAGTGAGAACCCTGGCCCTGTAGTTTGCAAAGCTACTTAAAGAAAAAGAATGAATCCCCTGCCTCGTATCTCTCAGAGTGATATCATAATTTCTATTAAATTATAACATGATAAACTGGAAAATTTGCATTGACAGCATCCCATATTACCATACTGGGAAACCTATTGTAATACATTTCACATCACAGTTTCACAGTTTTTCACAATATTTACAGACTTTTTCCATCATTAGCCTGACATCTGCACAAACGTTCTCAAAGGTTTTCATTTTGTTTTAAAGTTTTTATTTGAAACATCAAAGGTGTGGAAAGGCATTCACTCTTGAGCTAGGAAAATGGAAAAGGAGATGGCTGTGGTAGTGGTAGTATTTCCTATTCGAGCAGCACTTGGAATGATTGCATGTGAGTCTTGATGGGCTTAAAGGAAGTTGAACCTTTGATCTTTTTGAACTGCTACATAATGACAGAACATTAAATACTTCATCTTCAGCTGCACAGCAGCATTTCATCTCCCTCAGAAATATACGTAACCTCAAAGAGAAGAAAAAGATGACTGGACATAGCATAGCTGTCTGCAGACAATTTCTACCAATTACTGAATTTGCCACAATGGATGTTTTTACTTTTAGCTGCAGACAAATATTGTATTACTTTGTTTTATGTTTTCTAGTGCTACATGTTTCACATGTATGTTGGAGTACGTGCAGGTGGAGGCATTGGTGATGAAATAGAGGATCCAGCAGGAGATGAATATGAAATCTATCGGATCATCTTTGACATCACTTTCTTCTTCTTTGTGATTGTCATCCTGCTTGCAATTATTCAAGGTACATGTTTGTAACCCATGGTGAGACTGAAGGCATTTATTTTGCAGTACAAAGATCTTAGTGCTATAGTAATCACACACGTAAGATTCAACCAGGACACCAGGGCAGATCATGAAGCACAATTTTATCTAGTAAATCACACTCAGCTTGATTTTATCCATACATTGTTCTTCCTAGTCTCTGTAAAATCAACAGGCTCTAACTATATCAGGGTAATCAATAAAAGCTCTTTGCTGTGAAAATACTCATGTCACTACAATTTCTATCTTCTCAATGCCCTTTCTAAAAACCTCCTGAAAATGAACAGCAAGAGAAGTGATTAGAAAGTGAAATCTTGTGGAGTCCTTTAAAATTGTCTTTCAGCATAACCCTGTGTGAGATTATGTGGACAAAATCAGTAGCAGGTGCTGTCAGTGTCGGTGTTCCCCTCTGCCACCGTCTAATGCTCTTGAGTATCTAGCAAATCTTCATATTGATAGTAATGGTGTGAAAATTGGAACATAGCTTTAAGAGGCTTAATCTTTTCTTACATAAAACCCTCTGGTGTGATCCCTGCTTATTTGAAGAGTGTCAAAGAGTAAAGAAAGGTACTTGATATGAAATAGCTTTAGTATATCCTGGTTAATGACAGTGGAAAGTCAGGTTAGCTTTTGCATTTGAGTGGAACTGTGAGAGACTGTGTGGCTCTCTCTTTTTATCTGGATAGTAGGTACTGAATTTTGGGAAGTTGGGGCTTTTTTCTGTTATGTTTGTATTAATGATGTTTAATGTTATTACCTGAAGTATGTAAAGCCCTATATCTTTGTGTTTTATACCTTCAAAAGGTTATCAGGAGTGCCTAGAAGATCATCTTTTAATAAAGTTTGCACAAATTCATGGAAGTATATTGTTGCTTTTTGAAAAGTGTGTAATGATTTTTGCTCAGTCCTGTTGCTGTTAAAAACAGTGATACCTTACTGCTTTCTGTCACCTAACAGCTAATTTAGGATAATTTTAGCAGCACTAAGGGTGCTTTCTTACTTCCTACAAGGAAGTTTAGAAGGTGATTCTGAGTTGGTAAATTATTTGTAACTCTTACTCAAGAAATGTTTTTTTTAAACGGTTAGGGAAGGGTGCTAATTTTTTTTTTATAGCCTCATGATGTTTGTTTCTTCATTTTTTGAGTGACTGAAGAATAGAGGCTGTTAAGCTTTTAGTATAATCTTCGTCTGGTATTGTACAGTTTCCCATCACAGTAGTGTCAATGACTGTGGAGTTAGTTTTTGTTTGTATTGGTGTAAGTGTAGGGTGAATCATAACAAATTTATAATCTGAGCCACAGGAGCCTGTGGTGGTTTTTTTCTTCTTTTTGCATCTCCCTGAAATGACCCCTTATTTCTGTAGAGCTCTGGCAGTGGAACCTTGTACGACACGACACCCATAATGAGAGAGGATGCATAGAGCTGTGGGTCTCTCTGCATCTGCCATGTAATAAATCCCAGAACTCTGTTAAACTTGCAGTACTTTCTGTAGTAAAGCCTCTATCACTGTAAAATGTGTCTTCACGTACTGAACCAAGGTTAGAGAACTGTGAATAAAAGCCTGATTGTCCCATTTTATAGTTCCAAATGGTACCACCAGCCATGTTACTGGTAGTCATTTTCTTTGAATTGCTCATTTCTCTTCAACTTGCTCATTTTTCTTTATGTATTGAGTTGTTTTTGTGGTCTTTGGAATGTAGATTGGCTTCTGCTATTTCTGCACAAGATTTTCATTTAATATTCTTCATCAGATTTATTCCTGGATTTCCAAATACTCTTTGTCACAATTCTGTTTGTGAACATTAACTATCATTTTAACTTAAACCCTAGGTTTAATTATTGATGCTTTTGGTGAGTTGAGAGATCAGCAAGAGCAAGTTAAGGAAGACATGGAGGTAAGAACATCAGTTGCTGAACCATATCCTATTTTCAGGTTTCATGTATATCTGTTTTCAATAAAAATGTGACCAAGATAGTGGGCAGTTTTTTAAACTAAGAGGAAAATACAGTTCTGTACACAGTTCAAGATCATACATTGTCCTAGATAAGGTTCTAATCTCACATCTCAGTTCAATGGAAATAGTAACTATTTTATTTTAACTGACATTATTCTTATTTATTAAAATAAAAGAACTTAACCAGTTCTGTTAGTACCCAATAAAATTCTTTTTAGACAATTTTATGAAGAGAAAACTCTGCTAGGACCACACTAGTTACAGGCCTCCAGCTAGACTCCATCCCATTGATCACACCTCTCTGGCTTCTTTCCTTCAACCAGTTCCCAGTTCACTTCACTACCTGACCATGCAGACCACCACATTGTCTCAGTTTAGTCAGAAGGATGCTGTGGGAGACAGTGTCAAATGCCTTACTGAAATCAAGATAAACCACATCCACTGCTCTAGCATCATCTAGCCACCTGGTTATGTCATCTAAACTGATAATCTACTCTAAACACATTTTGTATTTGTTTACCAGTGTTAAGTATATTTTTTTTTTTATAATACCTCCAGATCAAACATGGCCTTTTTTTTCCTGTTAGTGACAAGCTAACAAAAATTCAGACAAAAAGCCTAACAGCTTGGTTTTTCATGACTTTTTAGACTAATTCCTTTATCTTAATTTTTGTAAAGAAGAAAAATATTTGTACATTGCTGTATATTATAATGAATTACATGTCTTTGGCTACTTAAATCTTTTAGATCTTCAAGATAGAGATTTCTAACAGCAGTTGTTAACACTGTCATGTTACGGTTCACCTCAGATGTCATTATCTTTGTTTTATCTATGAGCTAAGGTATCCTGTACTTGATGGTTTTCTATTCTGTCATTTAAGTATGACTATAAGAACTCAGAAAAGTCTTGCAAACCTGTGTTTTGTAATCTAAACTTTGGGCATATTCAGTTTCAGCTGGACAAGAACAACAGGCATTGAGGTAAATATTGTCATATGTTACAGTGAGTGCTACTTAACAGTGTTAAAGGAAAAAATCAGCTTTGACCATTGTATGCCATTCTTTTCTCCTGATACCTGTTTACTTACAGCTGGCAAAGATTTTTTTTTAATAATTTTGGGTTTTTTTAACAGTAAGAAGCTATTCCAATGGCAGTTAAATTTCTATTCAAGTGTTTCGGTTGAGGATTCCAGTCCCAATCATTAAAAGAAAAACTTTTTTGTTCAGCACATATTATACATAATGCATTGCCATTTTCAAGAAAATTGATAAACTCTTATTGGCCTTTTCTCAAAGGGGGTAAAGTTATATATAGTGTTGAAGTGCTATGTATTCTTTCTTTTAGACAAAGTGCTTTATCTGTGGAATAGGAAATGACTACTTTGATACAGTGCCCCATGGCTTTGAAACACACACACTGCAGGAGCACAACTTGGCCAATTATTTGTGAGTATAGTAAAAATGAACTCCTTGCTAACTTGTGACCTTTGCAGCCTCTGCAAGTATCTGGTTAGCTCTCTTGCATAAATAAGAGCCAATACTGTTTGACTGTGATGTGCAGTTATGCTGAGTATATAATTCTGCAGTAATGGGACCAAGGAATGAACAAACTTCATTATGTTGTTTCCAGCTTGGTTGTGACACACCAAGATTGTGTGAGCTAGGAGCTGGAAACCAGGAACTCAGTATGTTGCTGTGGAGTTCTGTAAGGTACAGAGGAACAGTATGACCTATCCTGGAGAGGGTGCACAAGCAAAGGAGTAAGGCAAAAGAGGGAAAACTTACATTGGATAAAATATTTTGAGGGGAGTGCTAAGACTGACTAAGAGAACCTGGGACAAAGGGAGGTAGGGGAAATGTAACGAGGAGTTAATGAGGGGAGGAATCAGACCAAGGGCATCAAGTCCGCCTTTGGAAAATACAAGCAGAGCATCAGTGACCACTCAACTCTGTCTTTTTTAATCTGGAAAAAAAACATTTATCAGGTCAACAATCATGTATCATACTGTTCCCCTTCTGTCAAATATATATGAATATGTAGTGCCAAAATATTTTATACAAGTTCTGTCAGCATGAAGCAGTGGATGGATTATGACTTCTTGTCTACAAACTATTACTGTATGTGCACAAAATAATGAGACTGTAAAGTCAAACATCCCTATAACCAACTTCCACCTGAAAAACAGGTTGTGCAAACAAAATAAATTAAAAGAACTTTAAAAGTTTAAAAGTAAATAAATTTAAAAGAACTTTTCTGCTTACAGAAATAACTTACTACACAAATAACATAGTATGGCATCCTTATTTTAAGTGCACCATCCCAATGAATTTTTTTTACTAGTTTTGTACATGATCATTTATTAAATTTTTTTTTACATATATTTGGAGAGAATGTCTATGAAAAAAACTCTGAAATTGTCACCTATGTCTGTCAGAGGTCTCAAAACTCAAAGATTAATGTTTTTTTTTTTTAAATTACAAGTTCTTTTCTCCTTATGTTGCTCTTGAATTACATACATTACTAAAATATCCTTGATGTATAATTTCAGTAAGAGCAATCTTAATCATCAGCATTTCTTATTTACTGTGGGAAGAGGAAAACAAAAGTTCCAAAGGCTATTCTCTGTCTACCTCCAAGTTGATGTTAAGATTAGAAAGCTTAGAAAATCTTCTTTTATACTGAGTTGCTATTTACTGTAAATCAGAATCACTTGTATTTTAGCATGCTATTCACTGAACAATGAGTGAATGTCAGCAGTGTCAGGAAAGTGTATTTATGTGTCTGGGAATATTATCATAAATAGAACTCTGGAACTTATGGGTCCATAAACAGCATTATCACTGTACCTGCTGAAAAATATCCATCCTCTGTGGGTTGTCTAATGTTTCCAAATATTGCATTCATAATAGCAGCTTCTTTGCTTGTAGGTTTTTCCTGATGTATCTTATTAACAAAGATGAAACAGAGCATACAGGACAGGTAGGTTGAACAATTCTTATCAGTGTCAACAGTTACTAAACAAGACTAATTCTAAAATAAAAAATCAAAATCATTCAGACCTGGCAAAACTATGTATCCTAATGAGTGGCTTTCTGTATGGTGTGTAACTTATCATTCTTCTAAACAATTAGAACTTTGGATGCATATGTTAGATTGTGTATCAATTCTGTAGTCCTTTCTATTTGTATTGTGTTATCTGACCTGTTATTTTCTTAAAATATAAATAGAGACTACAAGCAAAAATAATGAGAAACATAAAATTTAAGCATCCTATAAAAGCAGCATTCTTAATTTCTTCCTGTTAATTCATTTTAAATAATCTTTGTTCTTTATTATTGTCTATATATTATCTTCTATGTCTACATGCTTGGATAAATTCATATAAAAGATCTTGTACATATATTTAAAATTAAATCTGTGAGAAAAGTTTTCCCCTGGAGCTTTCTCCTACGTAACTTCTAGGGACATGGTTTAGTAGTGGACTTCTCAGTGTTATGTTTATTGTTGGCCTCATTGATCTTAAAGGTCTTCTCCAACCTATGATTCTATAACTTGTCTAACACCTGTCCTTTCTACCATGGAATTTGTATAAGAAAAAGCACATATAAGTGGCATGATTAAAATGGTAATAAACTGGCATATCCTTCACTGTTAGAGAGACAGCCTTACCTGAAAAAAAATTAAAAAAAAACAATCCAAACCAACCCAAAACACTTATTCAGAAAATATTGCTCTTCTAATACCTTTAAAGGGCATTTTGGTTTATGTATTGTGTGTAGGCATGTTTTCAAAAGACTAATGAAGAAAATCAGTCAAATTTCTATGCTGGACAATATTCTGTTTACTCTGGTATTTGTCTCATGACCAGCTTTAATTGAGCTTTACAGTGCTCCTGGATGTACAGTAAGAACTAAACTACCTGGTCATCTTCTATGTGTTTCACTAGTGCTTTTTAACTCTAAAGCTACTCTAAATTAATCAAGATTATTAACATGATTTTGTAGATTGATATACAACCAGATGTGCACAGAATCAAGAAAGTGAAGCAGTATATAAATAAAAAGGGGAGCTGGGGGGTAGATATGGTTGGTGCTTTCTCATTGAATCAAATTAAATAATTTTAACTGTGTTTCTTTTAGGAATCCTATGTATGGAAAATGTATCAAGAACGGTGTTGGGAGTTTTTCCCTGCTGGCGATTGCTTCCGAAAACAATATGAAGACCAGCTCAACTAAGTAAAGATGAGGATTTCCAGATGAAAATATTTCCATGTGTTTCCCAACTCTTTTGGGAATGTCTAACAGATTTCCTAAATCCCCAAAGCTGTGTGCTTTTTGGAGCACCAAAGCTCTGTTTTTAATGACCCAACTGCGCTTTTATTTTCTTGTGTGTTTGCTTTGAGAACACTGGAGTAAAGAACAATGAAAAACAACAGTAACTCCAGAAAACAAACCAACCACTTGCACACACAAAAGATATCCCTATACATAACATGCACATATAAGAAGAGACTTGAGACAGCTTATTTCCAAAACTGCCAGATGATGCCCTTGTCTAGAAGATCACACATGGGGTGACATGGTAGCAACACTCACTCAGTCTGTTTATTTCATCATCCTGGAAGGAACTATATGTAGTTCACAGAGCACTGTCAAAGATTGTTGTGGACACTAAGTTGTGGGGAAATAGTGCCTTACTATACGTGGGTTGAGCTATGCAGAAGATGAGTGCATGATGACATAATTTTATTTTATTTTATTTTTCTTTATGTCTTCCCTTTCTTCCAAGTTACTATTTATTTTGTGGGTTTGATGGGTTTTGGAGGAAGGGATTTGATTGTGCACATTTTTTTAATAAGACCGGAGTGTCTCAGGACAAGATTAGGTTAGTCTCATCCAGTTCATTTCACATTCACCTTCCTCTCTAGCTTTTGCTCTTATTTTGGTAATGCTCTGATACAACACTGCAACTTTATGAAATCTTTGTATAAAAACAAAACGATTGCAAAAAACACTTTAACAAGAAATGTTTCATTGCATGTTTATTATGCAAGTTTAAGACGATCAAAAGAACAACCTTCTGAAGCAAGTTGATCAACATGAAAAAACACTCACAATAATTATATCCATAGTAATAAAGTGTTGTGGGCTTTATTGTACATCTGGAACAAGTGTCATCAGCCAACAATGTATATGTTATGAATTTGACAGTAGGTTTTGTTTCTTTTCCTTTTCTTTCTTTCATATCTGCCACCTGTGATCTATAGTGGAGTTGAAGATTTTCTTGTTAAATTATTTTTTAAAAGCAAAGCTGAAGCAATATTCATTCAGGGACTCCATCGATTGCATCAAGAAACACCAATGATGTGTAAATCACTCCATTTTGAGTCCTTTTCAATTGTAATGCCAGTCTTTACAAATAAAAAGAGAGATTCAGAATGGAAACAATCTGGTTTTGCTAGCATTTGAGGTCTTTGTTATGGAGTATTTTTATTAATGACCGAATTAATTACACCCACTTAAAAACTGGATTAAGCTTTCCTTAGTAAAACTTTTTTGGGTTTGGTTTTCTTTTTTCTTTGGGACTTCTTGCTGTTCTGTTGTTTCACCTCATTTCTTTACAGACAACACTTTTTGTCATAAAAGAAATTGGCTGTATCAATATTCAGTTGTAACTAAAGAAATAATCCTTTAAAAATACTAATTCTGTATTCTTAAAAGCCAGCCTTTCAGTTTAGCAGATAGTGAATATTTCTACTCAGAAGTTGGGATCTTGATGAGGATTCTGGTAAAATTCTTTAAAATTCTACACTAGTTGAGGCCAGAGACTGGGCAGACTGGTGATGTTGGGAGGGACAGTACAGCAGCTACAATTTGTATACAGGTTTTAAACCACCACCCACCCAGTTTGGTGTATTTGTTCCAGCTTTGTTTCCACCCTGTTTGGCACAACTCCATAATACACTTAATCAGCTTTTCTGGGATTTGGAAATGGGGTAATGCAGTTAGTTATGTTCCTTTTTGGGTGTACAACATTAAGACTAGTTGTGTTTTGAAGCAAGGGCACATGCACTATTTTGGTTTTGCTCATTTTGTATAGAAACATGTAGCTGATGATTCTGACTCAGATTTCATGATCCCTTTGTCTTCAAAATAAATTCAAATGGACTTTGAAGGCAAACACCAGAATAAAAGCGACATGTTTCTTTAACCTCAAGTTCCATCCGCAAAGCTTCTGGGGCATCCTTGCTGTTGAGTCCAGTATCCTTGTTGTTTAACAAATACACACTTAAACACTAGAGTCTTTCAGGATGAAAAATCTTCATTTATTAAATTAATTGCAGCTTTCACAGAAGTAAGTTCCTACAGCTATGATCTGGCTCGTAAGGGTTTGCAAGATTAATGTTCACCTCTGCAAAAGCATGGGAGCTGGAGACCCTTTTTCATGCTTGCCCCTCTGCAGTGGCTGTAGAATTTCTGAGTCCCTGAAAGCTGGCATTTCCTCTTTCATTCAATGCACAAAACAATGGCACTAAGAGCCATTTTCTTAACATATCTAATTCAAGAAAACAACCTCAGTTAGAAATTAAAAATAAGAGTATATGCCATAGGAGACTGGTTTACTGTGAAGTGAATTCTTTGATTTTACTAGAAGTTACGGGACTTACTGTGACAAATGCAACTTCTTCCATTTTTTATGCTGCAAAAGTCAATAAAATAAGTAATGTGATGATATGAAGACAGCCCACTGCTACAGACAATTCTCTGCATTAATACTTGTATCAAAAGAAATTAATATTGACATGTGTGTCCTATATGCTAGCACAACATAGAAGAGCAGATAATATTTCACTTGAAAACTGCAGTTGTACATCTAAGAAGTTCAACAATAGTGCTTATGCCTGTGATATTTAATATAAGGTTATACTTACATTCATGTATGCTAACGTGTTTCTCAGCTGTTAGCTGAATTTACTGATTGTGTCAGGAAAAAAAGAATAGTTTTCAGGAAGAACACTTATCCTTTATTGAAGAAACAATTCTTACTGTTTACCTCTGAATGCCAAGAGAAGTGAGAGGAGCTCTAAAACTGCTGATCCTGGTGCATACATGTTTATTTAAGCAAAGAAGCAAAGGAATGAATGACAATGGAAAATCAAAGTAAGATGGAAAAGTAGTTGTGTTGTGTTTCCTATGTGGAAGGTGTTACCCATTTACATACTCCACTTACAGCTGAGGTACCTGACATTTGTTACAGTTTCTTCCAACACTCTGTTAGTTTGTCTTTCCTTTCCTTAAAACTCTGAAGCTGAAGTAAGCTCTTCTTTACTGAGACAATAACAGAAAATAGAAGACAAAAAAGGGACACTAATATTCTTGGCCCATGGATTACCACAAAACTACATAGAAGCTATATATAGAGCTATATAGTATATAAATACCCCTCTCTTAGATTTGTTAAATAGGGACCTTTGCAACACTGAGAGGTGGCTAAATAATGCTGGATCATATGATCTGAGATTTGAAAGAAATCAAAAGTTTTGTTTAATTATTTGTTACGTAAGAGCTAGTAGAATAGAAGGAAACTGCATGAGTTGAATGCATTGAAAAAGGATAGAACCATCACGGAAGAATTAGAGCATGGAAAGTCCTGAAGTAAATGAAAAAAAAATGACCAGATTTAAAAAAAAAAAAANAGAAAAAAAAAAAAAAAAAAAAAAAAAAAGTAGTGTGAGAAACAAATATGAAAGAAAGGTATTTCATCTGTTGAGAATGTTGAGAAGTGGGATTTCATCATGAAATCTTCGATGAGTTCTGCTTCTGTGTTATCTATTCTGATGGAACTTCTGTATTTCCTGTTTACTCTGAAGAACTGTAAATACTTTTCTGCAATACTAGACAACGTCTGGAAAATACAGAGATACCAAGCTTTTTTAAAAATAGCTTTATATATGAAAAAGGTTGAAAATCAGAATTTTTATTAAGCAGATTTATTTTGTTTTTATTAATTTTAAAGGTTTTTATGATTTATTTATTTTTTGTGAGTGTGCTTTAAGTGATCTACAAGATCCAAACCAAGAATTAAGGTCAGCTGCCATACCTATTCATAATAAAACTGTACTTCCTAGCCTTAACAGATGAAAGCCTGAGCAAAGGAGAGGAGACAATACATAGATTCAGTAGAAGGACAGAAAAGGTCAAGTTTACAGTAGGATATATCAGGATCAGAGTATGTAATGGTGAAATATTCATCAGGTCATGCAAGCGACATAACTGAGGAAAAAAAAACGAGTGGTTTTTTTTTCCTCCAATAAATTTCTGCTGCATAAAATCCCTCAAGGTCCATTTTATTACTTTTTTTTTTTTCCATTTTTAATTAATATTCTCTTAGTGTATGAGATTTACAAAATATGCTTGCTTCTAGGCTTTGGAAAACAGCATTTTTGTAGCTTGCTGTGTTTGAATTTCAGATGAAGATGCATGTTTCAGCTGTTTCTCCACTCTGTGTCTTTGAAGGAAGAATATCCTGAAATTTAACCACTCTGCATTCATAAGCAAAATAAGTCCTTCCCTCTTTTTTGAGATATGTTAGAACACATCTAGGCTTTTGAGATATGTTAGAACAATTGCTGCAGAATTAGGTATTGGGCATTATTAACCTAGATCTGTCACACTCTTCTCTCTCAGCAATTACTGTGCTAAAGTCTTTCACAGATTCCTGCAGCTTCATCTTCTGTAAACATGGTGGCAGAAGGTAGAATTCATTAAAGTACTGAGGTTTTGTTTTGGGTTGTTTTTTTTACTTAGCATGTGATAATTATGTCAATAAGCCTGAAGGCTTTGTAAAGAAAAAGCAATGATGTGGAAGTAATTGTTGAGTTACCCCAGAACTGACAGGAAAGATGCTGAGAACTGACTTCATTGTGTTACAGTTACTCATGCATTGTAATAAAAGGTGAATAATTTGATTTTTCAGTGTTTATAAAATGTTACTATAATAAATTAGATAGTGAAGTTTGGTAATATCCAGGAATATCAACCTCCTTCTGGAGCCCCAAGTAAGTGGGCACTCTGTATCCTATGACGACATCACAGTTGTTTTACTTCCTGAAGGTAAGGAGTGGAAAAAATAAAATGAAAATGATGGGAATAATTTTAAATCTTGCAAAACCTACTAGTGAATGAAATGTGGTGTGAGTGAAATGGAAGAAGTAAAGGTTCGTGAACTGTTGTTGCATGTGTTTGGGGATTAATAAATTGTAGTAATTGTGAAGAAACTGTTATTCTCAGCTTTGAGCCATAGTGTGCCCATCATGCAGATCAGCAGGAAGGTATCAGAATGGATGACATCTGTCAGTGGCATCCAGTGGCTACCGTTCCATCCTGTGGTAGCATGCCCAAGCTAGGCTAAGTGTATCCAGTTCGGAAAGAGTCCCTTCCCTGTCTACAGTGCCAGGGAAAGGATGACAACTGCCCACTGACCATCTGTGTTTTCTCAGTTGCACTGTTGGCTCTGTCCACTGGCAGCAGGCTACAAACTGATGTAACTGCTGACAGACAGACACTTCCTCATAAGAAGAAATTAAAGTTAAATTAATTAGACAGCTGCTCAGTGCTGAGAAAAAGGCATATCCTTTCATCATGTGGTCCATCCTCATGGAAGGAAGGAAATATATCCACTGACCAGAAAATAAAACTAGTAGTATGACTGGTTTGTATAGCAGGCAGTTGGGGTTTTGTTCTTCCCTGAGGATCCAGTTATGGAGACAAATCATTCTGCATACAGGTTGTCCATTTAGTCAGATATAGTATCACGACTTCCCTGTAGTACATTAATATCTGTCCTAAGAGTTGGTATAGGACTTTTTTAGTTGGTTGGTTTGTTGTTGTTTTTGTTTGGTTTGGGTTGGTTGGTTGGTTGGTTTGTTTTCTCCAGAGGTACACTGATTTAGAAAGGTAGTGGAAATGAAAAGGCTTTAATCATTGGGTAACATTTTGGGTTTTTTAAACCTGGAATCAATTTCTAAGTTCTGAAAAATTTTGAAAATAATTCTAAGACTTACATTTTATTAATTTCACACATGAAAAGGAATAGCAGAAGTCCCCATGAAAGGTAATAATCTGACTATATACTTCTCCACATCAAAGCCATGGCTGTGGTTCTGTGCTTGTCTTAAAGAAATTATAGTGTTGTCTAACAGAAGTGTTAGTGCTACTAACAGAAGAGTTATGAAACATGTTTGACAATCTTTTCATTTCTGTTTTCTTCTGCTCCCTGTCAGTTGTCTTGGCCTTAACCTTTCTTTTTCTCAAAGGATACTCCTGTAACCTATCACATTACTATCACAGTATAACCTTTTCTATACTGGAAAGGACATCCAGCTAAAATGTCCACTATTCTTTTAACAAATGCAGATTGTCACCTTGTCAAGATTCATTGCATAGAACACCATCAGACATTGATGTTGCAAAGAACATTTATGAGAGCCTTACAGTGAAAATAGGTTTTATGAGATGCATGAAACTTCTATACACTTGCCATAAACTTGTCTTTTTTTTTTCCCCTCAATCTATATCTACTATATCTAATTTCATTTGGCTCGTGTCTGATTCTGAGATTAAGGTGAGTCAGTTGAATCTGAACTTCTATTCAAGTGGAGACCAAGGTGTGCACTATCACCTGGTATGTGCAGACACCAAACAATGGCCCTTGTGTAGAGTCTATAGGGTCTCCTGATGTGTAGGTGTTGCACAGCTCTGGGAGATTAACGTGGCATGTTAGATGAGGAATGCCTTGGCACCTTGGAGCAGAACACAGCACAGTTATTCAGCTTTTAGTTTTCCCTCAATCATTTCAGAAAGAAATTACTTTTAAAAACAATTGTAGATTCTTGCAAGTTAAACAAGAGGACAATCAGAGTTGATGATAACATTTCTTACCTCCCAAGTGCTTTGCAAATGAAGCAGACTTTATGCTTCCTCTGTTGCTGAGGGAAACAGCTCTTTGCTGAAAAATGGCAAGCACATAATAGTATTCAGAAACAGCTAACCAAAGATGTCACTAAGGGTAACTGCAAGTACATTGTGTTTGCCCCTATCTTGTTTGGTTGCTGTCAGGTTTACCAGGGCAGTACTGCATAAACCATCCTACTAGTTGAATACCAGATCCTACTCTGAATTTGCAACAGAAGGCAGAGTTGAATTCAAGAGTCCTGGGTTGGCATATGTGTCAGTTGTCTGTCTCAGAACAAAAAGGTAAGAGCCTCCATTTTTTAGTGTGAATTTGAAGGGTGAGAGTGTATAATGCAATCTGATGATGTACCACTAATGATGATCAAGTTTTTCAGCACTGTTTTAAAATCTCCTTCCTTTCTTTTATGTCATGTGAATGGCTGCAGGAGAAAAAAGGTGATGTAAAAATGAAATAGGAAATAGAGAAACTGAAATTATGAGAGTTATAGGAAAGATGTCAAGAAATTAAGTAAAACCAGAAACATATAAGATAATGATGAGAGAAGAAAACATAAACAGGCAAGATAAATTCTCTCTCCCCTGCCTCCTCAAAATGGAAACATTGAAATGTCTGGGTTGGAAGGNGGGGGATTGTTCCAGCTCAAGTGCAGGACCCTGCCCTTGCTCTTGTTGAATGAACCTCAGGAGGTTCACCTGGGCACACCTCTCTGACTTGTCCAGGTCCTCCTGGATGACATCCCATCCATCTGGTGTATCGACAGCACCACTTAGCTTGGTGTCATCTGTGAACTTGCTGATGGTTCACTCAATCCCGCTGTCTACGTCGTTGCTAAAAGCTAAATAATACAGGTCCCAGTACGGACCCCTGAGGGACACCACTTGTTACTCTTCTCCGTCTGGACTTTTAGCCATTGACCACAAAAATACCACGGCCCTAGGTTACTGATAGCTGGAAGCTAATGGTCTAGTGTCTCTACTTGATGAGAACTAATGATAAGCACGTATCTGCATGCGTTCTGTGTTGATAGTACTGGTTCTAGCTGTTGGCATTCTTGTGCCGTACTTCTTGAGTAACCAATTTTACTTTCCTCCCAGGATTAATTTTAATGCTGACTACATAGAAGATTCTTCATCTTTTTGATCTTTGGGGACAGAATAGATTTACACAGTAAAGTGTTCAGCTGTGTTATGTGACAGCACTACTATACCTATTGCAGCATTTTTAAAGTAATGTCTTTATGAATCCCATGTGGGTCATTGTTCAAAAGCAGCTCTTGTGCTGCAGGCCAGAAAAGGAACACTACCTAAAACTTGATGGAGGAAGTCTGCATTAATCTTATACATCTTGATCATGAAAATCATAAAATTCAGATTTGGGGCTTTAAATATAAATGCTGTCCTTATCAAATATTTTAAAATATCCTTAACAATTATGAGTATTTTATGCATTCATATTAGTTAGCTCCTGCAATTGCTTGTGTTGCTTCAAGCAGGACTGCAGGTACATAAACCTTCCGTAGCCTTTTATAGCTAGAGAGGCCAGTGACAGTCTGTGAGACAGAGTAGCCTTGGAAATTTGTATGATCATTCTCACATCAGTACTTGAGAACAAGTACTTCCTGATAATCTTGAATTTTTGCTTTCATTCATATATTTTTAAAAGCAGGAGACCCTAAATCAAATATTTTTCTTTTGTTTCTTTATAGCATAGACCGTTATATTTTATACAACTATGTGTAAGAAATTGTATCTGAAGAAAGCATGTCTCAGAAACTCTGCTTTTCTGATCTAAAGGTAGACAACTACACAGAAACACAATTTGCCTTATTTATTCCAATGCTTGATCAGCCTCAGTTGTAGAAATCAAAACCTTATTTATAATGTGACTTCCTGTGCTAATCTAATACACTTTTTCATACCTTATTTTTCATCCCTACAAGTATGCTTATTCTCTATCGAGTCATCTGTTAACTTTCTTTTGATAAATTAAGCTCACTGACTTATTTACATTATTTCTTCAGGCCTCATTAACATGTGTTTTGATAAGCATATTTTTCATGCATGGACAGCAGAATTATATGCATTATAGAAGCACAGTGGTATACTTTTATCTAGTCTCATCTACAAAAGAGAATCAAGTGAGTACTCATATGACTTATTTATGCTGGTAGGCTTTGTTTAAATCCTTTTTAATGGAGCATCATGCTGAAAATATGAATATATTTGCTTGAGTAATATGACATTTGCATCTTTTCCAAAGCTAATCTTTCCAGGATAAGGAGAGATTGTATTCCTTATTCATCAATCTGTGACTTAAAATTATCCAAAACAACCAGTCAGTCTAAACCCAAATCTTTATGTGACTGTCATGTCCTCATTCCTGTCCTGCTTTCATCATGTAAGAGTTGCTGAGCTGTGTGGCCCTTGCAATGATAACAATATTTATACTAATTTCCAGTAAAAGTACTTCTGGATACTAAACACTGATTCCTGTGGAGGAATACAGGAGTGGGTACTTCTGGGTCTTCTAAAATGTTTCAAGAAAATATTCTAGGTTGGTTTATGAAAGAAAAATAATAATTTATGGTCTCTATACAATCAGCCTTTTACAGAGATTTGGAAAACCCTTTGGATATCAACATTCAATCCAACAGCTCCCTTCCTTGACTGGCCTAGCTATGCCAGGACCTTCAGACATCACAATCCTTCCTGCCCTCTGGGCTTCCATGCTGCATGCCAGTAGCCATGAAAATCCTGGGAAATCCACATTTTCTTTTTTTCCCTTTGCTATCCTCCCCTGTCACTCTTAAATGGCTAAAGAGCAGGGTGAAGGACCATCACCTTTCTGAGTTTCTTGAGGCTTTACCAATGTGAAGAGGCAGCACTTGCAAGGGAGTGTCTCTCAGACAAAGAAAACTTTCTCTTCCTTACTGCATGGGCTCTGCATGGTTCCTATACATTTGGAGGACATTTGGTAATGACTTCTAGATGTTAGGAGTCCTAGGAACTTCTTCAGCATGGAAAGGGTTCTTAGCTTAGCATTAGTTGCATTTCCCAAAAGGGACTGAAAGTGCATTTTCAAAGATTATATTTTGAATAGGAGCAATATTTTACCTCTTTTGATGACTGTCTTGAAAGGATCTGATCTTTCCATTGACACCTGGCATTGTCCCTTTCTGAGTTCCTCTTACAATATTAGGGGGCCCAGAGGAAAAGACATTTTAGCTGACATATGAAAGCAGGTTTTTTTTACTTATTTAATTTCTTCTTCAGTTTGGGATGCCCATCATTATTCCTTCCATTCAAATGAATTCCTGCGTATTTAACTGCACTAGTATTTTGGCTTTTTTTGTGGAACCAGATGAAATCCCTGTTGAAGTGTGCCAGCCACAGCAGCCTGTTCAGGAAAGGCAGTACTACTCTCTGTGGGATAAAGCATATGACCAAGTGTCAGGTCTGCCTTTCTTCTCCCCAACTAGTGCATGTAAGTTATAATGTCCATGTGTAAGTTAGAACCATCATCTGCCAAATTTCCCCCATGGTGGAGCATAGCGTGAAGACACAGAGGTCAACATGTGCAGTATTCTGTTCAGGACCCACAGAGGTATCAATATCCTTGCCAGCAGTTTTCCCTCCTCCATACTGTGTTCTTACTTTCCCTCTCTTGAAATATTTATTTAATCTTTTCAGTGTAAAACTCCCTCAGCAGGTTGGAGTGTGAGTAGCCCTTGCCCCCACTTCCCTCCACGGTGGTTTATGACTGTACTAAGAATGGTGCTGCAGGAAGTGTGAGATGGAATATGTCCTTGGCAGATGGCCACAAGTACACTGACCCTCCGGCCAGAGGAAAACCAGGTCACTCCACCTTGGTCTGATTTCAGAAGGACCAACCTACTCTTGCATTTCAGAATGAGGAGCTTCACTCCCTTGTACCAAAGGAAACTTCAAGATGTGAGTTTTGACTAAATGGAATTTACCCTACTAAACCACCCAGTATTGGTAAGATTACTATTTAACTACAGTAGAATGAAAAGTGCTTATAGGGTGAGATTTTCTTGTTGTATTAAAAAAAAAAAAAAAGTGAAGATAGAAGTTTCTGAGCACAGTTGGTATGAGAATTGATACTCTTAGTCACTGACTGAAATAAGTATGTAAAACAAAGCACTTGTGCTGCATATACTGGTTACAAAAACAGAGTGCCCTCCTAAAGGCCTGTATATTTATGCCATTTGAAATAGTAAGATCTATGATATCTCCCTATCCCTACTTTTGCCTGTTTTTCCATGGTTGTTACCAAATGTAGCCATATTGTTAACTGATGTTCTTGCTTGCAATAAGAAAGTCAACATCACTGACAAAGCAATTTGTAAAGACCCTAAAGTGGAGCGCTGTTAGTTGTTTTGACAATTTACTAATTAAAGCAAATCAGAAAAAGATCTAATAAAATTGACAGGTGTGAACAGGGAAAGGAAATGGAGTGATGAACATCAGATTTCCCTCCGAGACTGTTGATTGTAGAATATTGATCTGTGAATCCATGCAATTAACCATCCACCAGCCTGATTGGTAGGGAGTAGCATATTTATCATCCTGACAGAAACAGTATTGCCCCAGAATGAAAATGAGACTGCTTTCAGAGAATGTATGGGAACCTTCTCATAGGTTTGGAGGAAACCTCTCCAATGGCTGGCGTAGTTACAATGCCTATGTGAAATGTCTGCTTTGGTCTTGTTTACATAACACCATATAGCTGATAGATGGAAATGAAAATGTTTGTTGTAGACACTCCTTTAACAAGCGTCTGGTTCTTCAGTTTGGCTGACTGTCCATCTTAGGTTTCATTAACCCAGTATTCCAAAACCATTAACAAAAATCAACATACTGTTTTTAAATTGTTGATGTTTTCTTAAATTTCAGATGCAGACAGTTGTAAAATAATCACTAGATTTTGAAGTAAAAAACTTCAGGTTTCTTCTTAGAAATATTTGGATGGAAGAAATTTTCCTCAGCACATTTCTTAGCATTTTGAAATGTGGCTATCTACCAGAAAGCAGGCTATTAATTTTATTACTAGGAAAATTATGTCATTAAAGGGTCCAGACAATTTAACAAAGGTGGGAGAAGTAACATGTAGAACACACCATCAGTACACACTTTCTAGATGCTATGTTTATGAAAAGTTGTATTTTGTATCAGCAACATTAACAACTGGGCTCATGTGGTAGTGACTCTAATAAAGAGATGTCTGTTTTTCACCTTATTATTCGAAAATGATGAGTGGCAAAGTTCATTCCTAACAATATATTGCAGTAATCATTCAGTTTTTTTATAGCAGACAAATGAAAAAAAAAAACAAAACAAAAACCAACAGGTTTTCATAATCACTTGAACGAGTTTGTCTTTTAAAAATTGCTATGAATATGATTTTCTTCCACAAATCTCAAGATTTTTTAAGTTAATCTTTACTGAAAATATATCATGGATTTATTTTTAATATCTTGGTTCTTTCTGTCTTTGTTCAGTTCCTTTGCTGTACTATATTGTTTAAATTGGTGCTAATGTGATACATAAATTTTATCTGTAATTAGAAATAGTCATTTCTCACAGACCACCTTTTGGTTTATGTGAAATAAGAGTGGCTTACTTAAGTCATGGTATTTAAGAGGGGACCAGAAATTTTATGAGTATGTAATCTGTTATAGGGACCTAGGATTCATTCAAGAGAATCCTTAGTGAATCGAAAGGTTAAATGTTACCCAGATAGTAATACCATTAATCCAAGTGAAAAATGCTTATTCTGACTTCCTTTGTAAGTACCATGCACCAATATCAATAGTCCCTAAAAGTATTCTAGTCAGTGTTTGGAGCTATTTTACTGGACATTTTATACCTATCTCTTTCGCGAGCTTTGGCTACCAGCTTTAATTTTTGCTTGTTTGATTTCTGTTACTTTGTGTTTGAAATGTGATATACATCTCCTGACCTCTCGACTTGAACACTGTAATTCTAAAACCAGCCTGTCATGGTCATATGATGTTTTCATCACAGATTCAGAAAACCTTTTAAATGTGTATTTTATAAGGTGAACCTGATTCTAAGTATTATCCAGAGCTTGAAACAGAGCAATTTCACATATGAAAATAATTCAGTAACACATTGGTTCTTTAAAAATAAAAAACTGCATAATAATTAAAGAGCTTAAGCCTAACATCATTTAATTGTTCTGACAGAACTGCTTGATTAAAGATGCCCAGAGAAGATTAATGACTGCAGTAAGTATATGACCTTATGGTATCTCATAAAATTATTCTCTGAAAAGTTTAATGTAGACTTAATAACTGTAATTTTTCCTTCCTACCATATGGTCAAATCCCAGGTAGGTGAGGGTGGAACCCACTTGAAATACTGTTCATGGGCTTGGGTAAGTTGAATAAAAACCTCAGTTACTTGTATCATGAAACATAAGATGTGATTGCTCCTATATATGTCATGCTAATAAAAATACTTGCTTTCAATGGCAAAAGAGTTGGGAAATGTAAAGAATTTTTATTTTCATAGTGATTTCTTTGTGGCAGTATCAATGCATTTGAAAGATGGGTAATTAGTATTCCAAACTAATTACTATGGGGAATTGAGAAAATAAGGGCCAGAATTTGAAAGTTGGGGTTTTTTTTGTGTAAAAATAGACATAAGCATGTGAAACATGCTGTTTTCCCCAAAGTGTGCCTTAAGATTTCATGTGCTTATTCCTCTGGGCATTCATTGATTTCACTTGGAGCTGAACAGTGGCAAGCTAAAGACCAGAACATAGTAAAAGAACAACAACTCCAGTATTTCAGACTCTCCTGGGATCAGATTATAATATTGCACACCAAAGCCAGGAGTGGAAGCCTTGGGAATTAACTGATGATTTTTTATTTTTAGTTTTTTTTATTATTGAGATTTAAAGTAACATTTCAGATCGCTTAGCTTTCAGTCATTAGCTGAGGTGACAGGAGCCAAGTGCTCTCTGTAGGCTTCATCTGTGGAGTATTCTTTAGCTGGTCCATTCTCCAGAGCAGGATACTTTTGTCTGATTGTGGTTTTACAGTCACTATAGTGCATATAGTTCTCCAAGAATTACTTTTACTTTCAGCATAGGTTTTTCAACTATTTGTAAAATAATAGTTCAAAATGGGGGAAAAAAAAATACAGGGAATATAGTACCTTTCTTTTTTATACCTTATTGTATGTGTGCAGCAATAGTATGTTTAGAGTCAATAGCACAATAATTTTATAGTAGAGCTCAAATAATGCTCATTCTCCTCTATGCTTTTTTGTTATGTTACTCTGTCTTAAGATGCTCTTACCTGGTTTACATTCTCTGCTGTTTACTTATTCAGAATCTCAAAAGGGTGAATGTTTGTCAAATAATACTCCTTAACATCTGTCAAATTTATTTATCCTCATCTTCTGCAACCAGAATCTTGTTTTCTCCCATCTTGTTATCGTTTTCTTTCTTCTATGAAAGTGTGTCAGGTTTCTCCTGTAACAAAATGGGTCACCAAATAATATAAAATCAGAGTTTGACATAGTGCCCTTTAGATAAATGCTCTTTCGGTGGGTTTATAAATAAATATGCCAGTAGAATTCCAGTTTTGTGGTCAGAGGTAACATATCATGGGCTGGTAGTCACCGAGTTAAAATTAGATTCCAATGTTTAACTTGGTAGAAACTGAGTTAGTCTGCATGTGTTAGAATCATTTACCTGCTCTTAAATAGAGATGGATTTATCTAGATTAGATGGTTATATTCAGGTATTTCAAAGTAATTTTTTCCACATCTAAAATTTGTATGGTCTTACCTTGGTTTTACAGATCAAATGTGCCCATCTTGTTGGAGTCCTGGGCAAATTTGCTCCTATTGCCGTTACGTTGAAAATTAATTCAACTTAAGTTGAAAATTAATTTATTGTAGAAGTTGAACTTACTGTAGCAGCTTCTCACTGGGAATCAGACAAAATAAGCTATCTTGCAACCCGCTTGCTCTGTACCAGCTGAGGTCTCATTGAGATTAGTGCTTCATCTCTCCATTCTGTGCAGCTGGTGTAGAGGGGAGGACATGCAGTAGTGCCAGACTTCAAGGTAGGCCAGATGGTTAAAGCCATGGTGGTGTTCAACAACCTGCCCAGGGACCTTCCCCACCTCAGTGGAATAGCCTTCCAATTTTAACCAATTTTCTCCAGCTCAGTGAGAAATCCATTACTCATAAGACTAATTCCACACCTATTTGTCACTTCAGTTTTGAATAATCATCAATCTGAAAGTTAAAGTATCTTTTAAGTAGTCTTTTGTCCTGTTATTCTGCCCTACAGGAAATCATACTGGCCTGTAACTGAGTTACCAACCAAGAAATTAACATCCATGGAAATATTTACTGAAAGTATCGCAGCTCTTTTAACAGCAGGAGACAAAGCTGAGTTAAGGCGAGTGTTTAATAACCACTGATATTAAAACCTCAGTTACTCATTTATACACACACATGGATATTTATACACAGTGATGGATATGGTGTGAGAACTTGGACAGGGAAGAACAGATATTTAATAACAACACGAAAAACTGAAAACCTGTTGCAAGTGAAATCTTTTGAAACATGCAAGAAGAGATGTTCAAATGACAAGAGGAAAGAGTGTGATACCTGCTGTGCTTCTTCCTATATGCAGGTTCATTTACTTCAACACATTTTTACACTTATTTTCCAAGTGGTGCTGTGTTATTCAATTCCATATGTCAGTAATGTCAGAGAGATGTAACAGACAGTTCATTAGCCTCATTAGACAAGGCAGCTGCAGCCCAGGATAATGGTGAATGAATGACTCACACTGGCAAAACAAAAGACAGGCAGCATTGCTTCACTGGTTTCATGACACTACTTTGTCACTGGTGTGAGGTGTTAAAACAGATAGTTGGTTGGAAATTGCTCTTATTAGCAAAGACAACTATTTGCCTTTTTCTTCTTCACCTCCTAACAAGTGTTCTGTTTTGCAATGATCTAAAATCTGAGAGTGGCAGAAGGACATGAACAGCATTCCAGGTGCCTGCTACTAACTGCTGCACAGGCCTTGTAATAAAACTCCTGTTAGAATGAAAATCAATTTATAAACTAACAACTCCTCTCTGTAAATTCCCCATTGGCCCTATAATTGTCTTTGCTACTTAATTATTGATTATTAGTGTGCCAAATCCTGGCTTAATCTGAGTGAGGAGTATAGCCACTGGCAAGATAAGGATATAATTTGGAGATACAAATGGACATTCCTTTTTAAAAAGCAATCTTTGCTTCAATGGATCAAAAATAGATATTTATCTGGTCTCTCTCTTCACTTGTGTATTTTCCAATAGCTGCTCACAGACATGCATTGGCTTTCAACAACTAGATGAGAGATACATGCTGTTGAAGGTGAGAGACAGTTTTTATGTAGCTTTACTTATGTGAGATTGAGATTACATTTTACTCAAACTTCCTGCTTGACATTCATAAAAATCTTTTAAATGAACCTTCCAAGGTTCCTCCTAAACTTAATTACCTGTAAATGTCTTCAGCTTGTACCTGAGAAACTATGGTAGAGGTTGGTAGAGTAATTTATCACACCTTATGCAATATATCTGCAGAAGAGACTCGAGTAAAATCCATTTGTCTTTCACTACCAACCCTGCATTTTATTTCCAACTCTGGGGTGCGTTGGTTTATGGAAAGTAAAAGTAAAGTAAAGTTGGCCTTAAAGATCATCTAGTTCCAACCCTCAGCCATGGGCAGTGACACCTTCACTAGACCAGGTTGCTCAAAGTCCCATCCATCATAGCCTTGAAAACTTCCAGGGATGAGACACCCACAACCTCTCTGGACAACCTCTTCCAGTGCCTCACCACCCTCACAGTGAAGAACTTCTTCCTTATATCTAATCTGAATCTACTCTCAGTTTAAAGCTATTATCTTTTGTCCTATCACTACATGCCCTTGTAAAAAGTCCCTCCCCATCTATCCTGTAGGGCCCCTTTCAGGTACTGGAAGGCTACTATGAGGTCTTCCCAGAGCTTTCTCTTCTCCAGGCTGAACAACCCCAACTCCCTCAGCCTGTCCTTGCAGGAGAGATGCTCCAGCATTCTGATCATCTTTGTGGACCTCCTCTAGACTTATTCCAACAGATCCATGTCTTATGTTGAGGAGGGCCCCAGAGCTGAGCACAGTACTCAAGGTGGTGTCTCATGAGAGCAGACTAGAGGGGCAGAATCACCTCCCTTGACCTGGTCATTCTTCTTTTGATGCAGCCCAGGATATGGTTGTTTTGCAGCCTCCTTGTTCTGTTACATGGATGCCTATTTCTGTTTCCTGAAAGCTGCCCACCATACTATCAAGTATTTAAAGCAAGCACAAGCTGTCTCTGTCCCTGACCCAAGTAATATGAATATCTACCCTAAAACACTTGCTTGAGTTCTTTTACTGAATTGGAGATTGGTTCTTGGGAACTTTGTCTCTGACAAAGGGGTCCTCTATATTGATGTCAAAATGAGTGGTCATGGGGAGGGGCCTTTTTTCAGCACACTGAAGCCTAAGCACAAGAGGTGATGACCAGGAGCTTAATGTTAACTGCTGTGCTAAATTAAATATTAAGCAGAAGATGTTATGCAGTGTTTGGAAATATTAGGGGATGCTTGGAACAGCTCTGGAACACTTGTTTTTTGTCCCTTGCTTAGAGATACAGGGCCTCACATACCTTAAATTAGAATAGAATCATAAAATTATTATGGTTGGAAAGGACCTTTAGGATCATCAAGACCACCCTTCATACCAACATCTTCCTAACCACTAGACCATAGCCTCAAGTGCTACATCTACTAGTTTTTTAAAGGCCTCCAGGAATGATGATTCCACCACCTGCTTGGGCAGCCTGTTCCATTGCCAACCACTCTCTCAGTAAAGAATTTATTTCTAATATCCAATCTAAACATCCCCTGATGCAACTTGAGGCCATTTTCTCTCATCCTATCATTAGTAATTTGGGAGAAGAGACCAACACCAGCCTCACTACAACCTCCTTTTAGGTAGCTGTAGAGAGCAGTAATGTCTCCTTTTCTCTAGATTAAACAAGCCCTGTTCCTTCAGTTTCTCTTCAGAAGGCATGTTTTCCAGACCTCTTAATAGCCTTGTTGTCCTTTTCTGGACCCACTCCAGCACCTCACTGTCCTTCTTGTACTGTGGTGCCCAAAACTGGACACAGTACTCATGGGGCATTCTCACGAGTGCCGAGTACAGGGGCACGATCACCTCCCTACTCCTGCTGGTCACACCATTTCTCATACAGGCCAGGATGCCATTGGCCTTCTTGGCCACCTGGGCACACTGCTGGCTCATGTTCAGCTGGCTGTCCACCAGCACCCCCAGGTCCTTTTCCATCAAGCAGCTTTTCAGCTTCTCTTCTCCAAGAATGAGCCTGCCTTCCAGTTTTTAGGAAGGTTATGCCTTGTTTTGGTGTAGGCTAAATGGATGCTTTATGTTTGGCATTTTTTAATCTGATCTTGATATATATGATCTTCTCAGTTTTAATTCTTCGCTTGTAAGTGTATTTAACATAAGTCTAAATGAAATAATTTACTGTGGTATTTCAGAACACAACCCAGAAGCACCTGGGGAGAGAACCGACAAGGAATGGAGGAGTAAGACCACACAATTGAAAAGCCATCTATCAAGCTAAGATCATTAAATGCTCTTCTAAATCTCCTGTCTTCTATAGCACATAGAAAAGTTACGAAGGGACAGAGGGGCCTACAGAAACGGTCAGGACCAGCAACAAAACTGGGGCACGTCAATTTGGAAGAAAAGTAGATGGAAGTGATATTCCAGTATTTCTCAAACTGTGATTCATTCTGAGATAATGAAGTTTTATTCTTTTTCCTACCCCTGTCAAATGAGAACCGGTGATTACTCACTTTAATTAGCTGACCATATTTTTAAACCACACAAAATCTCACAGTTCAGAATCACATCACATTATCCTTTTGGTTTCCATAGCATAACATAAAAACATAGAAACGTCTGTGTTGGAAAGGACCTCTAGAGGTCATCTGGTCCAACCCCCCTGCTGAGAGCAGGGACATCCTCAACTAGAGCAGGGTGCTCAGAGCTCTGTCAAGCCCCACCNTGGCCTCCTCTGGCCCTGCTCCATCAGGTCCATGTCCTTCCAGTGCTGAGAGCTCCAGAGCCGGACACGGTATTCCAGGTAAGGTCTCACCAGAGCAGAGTAGAGCAGCAGAATCACCTCTATTGATCTGCTGGCCACTTTTTTTGATGCAGCCCAGGATGTGACTGGCTTCTGAGCTGCAGGCACACACAGGTTGCTCATGTCCAGCTTCTTGTCTACCAGCACCCTCAAGTCCTTTTCTGCAGGGCTGCTCTCTATTGCCTCTTCCCCCAGCCTGTATTGATAGTGGGGATTGTTCTGGCCCAGGTGTAGGACCCTGCACTTGCTCTTGTTGAACCTCTTGAGTTTCACCTGGGCCCACCTCCACAGCTTGTCCAGGTCCCTCGGGATGACACACCATTCCTCTGGCGTATTGACAGCACCACTCAGCTTGGTGTCATCCGCACCAAGTGACCATAACACAGTGACCAGAAGGTTAAAGAATCTGGGAAGGGCACAGGTTGGGAAAATTTCATGTTTTGCATTGTTAAAATGTAATGGGGCTATGGTAGAAGAGTTAAATGTGTTCTCAGTTGCATATACTTAAAATGATACTTGATCTGTTCATTGATTTTGCTTTAAACTTCTCTAAATCGTGGATTTCTCTGTGGTCAAATTAGCTATTTTGCTTTTTCCTTTTGATGACTATTTCACTTGGAGCCTTTGGTGGTTTTGCAATAACGTTTCAACATGACCAAAAAGAAACTAAATGTGTGCTTACACAAAGACAAAGAGTAAAGCAGGATGAGATCTTGTGGAGTGAAATAAACCTAAAGTCGGCCATATTAGTGTTTTATCTCTGGAAGATGTCAACAAAAGTATTTTTTTATTCCAGGAAAAAAGCCTACAAAACATATATATATATGTGAAAACAATGTTTTTGGAAAGAGTAGTCTCAATTTTCTTACTGAGAATTTTAATTTTTAACAGACATAAGAACTTTGAGAAGTTACCATGGAGAAGAACCAAGGAAATGCTCTCTGTTTAGGTCTACTCAGACATACATGGCAGGATAAAAGGGCATTGAAACAGCTGCAAATTATCTTTTCAAAGGCAAAGAATTGAAAAGTGACTTTTTGCCAACAGGAGTAAGACTTCTTGTGCCTTTCTCAGTAGAGGAAGTTGTAATTACTAAGGTATGTAGCTCTTTTTGTTCTCAGTAATTATCATCAAGGAAATGTTTTACCATAGCAGGGTTTTTTTCCATCTTGAACTATTCTAGAAATTAAAAATAGGCTTTTTAAAATTTATTTATTTAACAGTTCTCATTAAACAATTTAGTATCCATGTGTGTGAAATTCAATTGATATGTATTTTCCTAGTGTCATGTTCAGCTCTAGTTGCATTATGTGCAGTACAGATGTCATGTGTTTCACAGCCAAAAGGGGGCTTGTAATGTCACTAAAATTATCCTGTCTCTATCAATCATATATTACCAACACTTTCCTGCAAATCAAACAGTTGTCCAAGAAACTCAAGCTTATCTGCAGGATTTGTTCATCAGGTAATTGTATGCTTATGCTTGATGTGATTCTTCAAGTTTCTCTGTTATTTACAGCTTTGTTGCATTTAAAAGAAATTATTTTAGTAGTTGTGTAAAAAAAGTAGTATTTTAATCTGTGGTTGTTGATGTAATTTGTTTTTTATTTGGTAACTGATGTTAATTTTCAGTATTTTTCTGCATGAATAAAGCATTAACTTCCCTATTTCTAAGTCTCAAACAAAGAATAACTTGGTCTTAAGAATTGCATTCAGGAAAAAAAAAAAACACACTGCAAGTTGAACATTCAATGTTTCAACCTGGCAGACCTCTTCAGTTCCACCACCCAAGCTTGCACTTGTTGCTGGGGAGACTATTTTCTGCAAGGTTCATAGCAAGGATGCAGCCACTCACTCCAGATGGTCTCTATGCCAGCAGAGCTTCTGTAGTGCTCAAAAGCTGACAGTGGAACAGAGCCAGCTGTGTTGCAGCTGTGCAAGGAGAGAAGGGCATGTGCGAATGTTCATACCATGGTTTGCATCCATATCAAACACTAGAAGGAACATGCAAAAATCAGACTGGCTGCTTGACTGACCTAAGGAAATAACCCTTGCCTTTGCCCAGCTCCACTGAAGTCATCCTCCAACTCTGTTCCCTCCTGTTGACACTTTTACAACACATTTGTCACATTTTATCTTCAAGTGACTTTGGTCAGCTGTCTTCCTCACTGATGACTTGATGATCTCTCTTCAGCACTACCTCGTCTCCCTCTGTTCAGTCCTGCAGTCCAGCCTGTCTCTTGGGTGTCTGTTCTTGAGCATGTTTTATAAACTGCAATGTAACTAGAGCAAACTAGAATATCCTTAGCTTCACTGAGGACAATACACGCAGCTTTCCAGGTCACACTGCTTGTTACCTTTGTGTCTTCCCCCTCCTTTATCCATATTAACTACTATCCATAGTAACTATAAAACCATGTTCATACATGTAACTTAACCTTTTCACTTTGTTCTTTGTTGGTCTTTTCAGTGCTTTGTGTAGATTTTGCCTCCATTTCCAGTGTTTTATCAATGTCCTTCCATCAGAGAATTTATTGTATTTTATTTGCAAGATGCCTCAGCTGTTTGTGTAAAATCACTTTTTCATAACTGCCTTAGTTGTTCTGCTTTATGTGAATCAGGTTGTCATGTATGAATTACAGATTGTTCTCCCCTTTTCTCACAGCTGTCTACTTGTCTTTTTGCCCTTGCTTTATTTTGTGCATCCATCAATGTAAGGGTAATGATTTTCTGAATGTTCAAAATGTGCTCAGCACATAAATCTCAGTTTCTGATGATGCCTCTGGAATGAGGAAACTGATTAGGTGGCACAGTGTTAAGCATTAGCATCTACTGCATTGCCTTTCATATATATAGTTATAAATGAGTGAAGAGGTCTTATTAATCTATTTGTTGAACAAGAGCTTAACTAGTTCAGCAGTACCTCAGATTTGCGAAAGTGACCTGAGAGACTTCAGATTTACTCAGTCTGTGAAACTTCAGGTCATTAATGTACCTGTTTTCTTATTCTTGCTAGTGCATGTGACCCTGCTCATTAGCTCTCGCTTTGCTTCTAGTTTGTGGTGTCGCATCCCCAGAACAGCTATGTCTGTGATTTTTATTATATTTTCCACTCATATCTTGTGAATCTTAAACATTATTCTGTCACGCACAGAAGCTTTCTTCATGTCAACAGCAGTGGAATTACAGGTTGAAAATTTCTGATATGTATTCATTGAAATCACAGTATCTAGACAGTTAGAAGTAAGCAAACTAGCCATATATTGCAGGGAGCTGGGTAGAACAGGGTTCAGACATGGTAATGGGTAATAATGGTATATTGTAAAACGGTGGGATTTGTCAATAATGTAAGATTTTCTGGGGTTTGACTTCTAATAATTCTGTTCATTTTAATATGCTGTCCTTCACCACTGTATTATCTGATGCATGTTAAACTACTTTCATACCATTTACTACTCACTAGTCAAATTTCATCTAATTCTTGCAAGATAACCAGCAGGTATTTCAAAAAATAAAGCAAGTTAAACTTAAGAGGGGACTTGCTCTCATAGAAGTAATACCAGACCTCTTTTTCTTTTTTATGGATCCATGGGATTCTGCTAACTTGGTTTTATTCTCAAGCTGATTTTGAATAAAAAATGGACTCCCTTTATCTTTAGAAAGAATTTTAAGACATTTTTCTATATTTGATATAACTTAATCCTGAAATTAGTCTTAGAGTTCCACTATATTCACCTGCCCAGTACAGAATCCTCCTAAGGAGACCTTCATGAGTGTGGAAGGTCACATTAATCTTCCTCATGTCTGACTAAACCCCAAAGAAATAGAAAATATGTTTTTCTTCTCCATCTGAGGATATGATGATTAATTGTACAGAGTGCTTTGTTAAAGATATCTTGAGGTACATAGGTACCAGTATGAGATGGAAATCTCAATATTTCTGAAATTGTTCTTTAGCTAAGTATAAAAATCTACAGCAGTCCAAGGAATTTGAAAGTAAATGGCATCTCTTATTGTCACTGGATTTTTATTCTTTACCAGTTAGATAAGTTTCAGTGATTTTAACAAAGTCTGTTAGAATGTATAAAGGTGCACTATGGGCTCTGGGTTTTATTATAAATTTACTATAACTGAAAATATTTCTTTTGCTGCTAATATAATAGAATAGTAGCCCTACCATTTAAAGGAAACGCTTTGGCTAAAGAAGAAATACTAAAATATTCTAACACTTTCCTTTTGAAGATACATTATGCGATGAGCTGTAACATTTAAGATTACAGTATAGGAATTATCAAAGAAAGATACAAGATTCTCATGGTAAGAAGCAATTAAACACAGAAGGATATCTTGAAATCATTTCTTTGTTTCCTTTCTCTGCCTAAACAGAAATGATAGACACTAAAAAAACCCCCATCAAACAGTGTTGGCCCTCTGGCTGAGTGATGCTTGTTTTCCTCCACCCATGTCACAGAGGTTTCTTATTAAAGCTCTCGTCTCTTACCATCCCTTAACTTGCTCTCCATTCAAGCATACTTCAGGACCTTTCCTCCAAAAGTCACCCAATGGGCCACATACAGACAATTCCACAAAAATCAGTCTGACAGTCGAAACTGAGACTGGAAAAAAGATACTGACACTATAGGAATCACTAGTTTTAAATAAATAAAAAAAACCACACCAAAAACCAAACGAACCCACACCATTATTTGGAGTTAGAGACAACATTTGAATTATAGGTCGAGCTAACAGTACTGTGAAGACAAGCCATCCTGTTGACTAATGATCTGCGAAGTATGCTGGGGCTATTCTGAGACAATCAATGCAATGTTGCTCTTCTCCAGATGTCCCTATTCATCTGCAAAACTTTTAGCACAGATTGTTCTCCTATTTGTAAACAAATTATTCAACAATCCCAGTGTGTCATGTGCTATCAGAAATGGCTAATTTGAGATTCAATGATTCTTCTGTGGATGCTGCCAATTAGCCTTAAAGAGTAGAAGAATGTCTGATGGAAAAACATTTCTTCTTAAAACCAGCTGGTCTGTTACTGGGCCTTGGGAATTTTGTATATCTTGATGATAAAACCAGAGAAGCTCTTTTAATACCTTTTCTCTGTTTTTCTTCCATTCCTGTCAATGTAATTTTAAAGAACTTAAATGATTTATCTTGGGCCTTCTATTCTTACTGCAAATTTGCCTCCAGGTTACCTTGTTAAGGGAAAAATAGGAAAAGAAATGAATGACAAAACCTGACATTCACCACTTGCTATTGCTCAGAAATTGTTATTTTCTTTAAAAAAAAAGAGAAAAAAACCCCAACCAAACAAAAAAATCCAAACTAAAATCTGTATTTGTTTCATGTTCTATTCTTAGCCATAATTTACAGTGTGTAAAAATTAGTGTTACAGGTGAACACAGAAGATAGCAAGATTTTATAAAAAAAGTATTTGCCTCTGTTTCTGGAAAAGATTATATTTCTACATTGTACTTCTAAATGTCCCTCTTTCTTTGCTTCTGAGAAGATATAAAGCAATATGTTTTAGACCTTTGTTGTATTTCATTTTGCCTGGATAATAGATGTCCATATGTGATTTAATAGCTTGAAATGTATTAATTCTCTGTTTTAATTAATTTTAGCCTCTCTCCTGATGGTTAGAGTCTTTCAGCAGGGCTGTCTAGCTAAATGATTAAAGTCCATGATTGAAAATGGAGAAGGAAGAGTAAAGGAGCTCTGTTTTCTATGCTTTTAATGTATCGCACTTAAGGTATCCCACATTAAAAACTCACCTGGAAGCAGATTTCACCACAGCTTGCTCTCTCTGGCTATTTGCTGTTGTATTCTCAACTGCATGTCTCAGTGAAATCCCCCGGGTTGGGAAAGGGCTTTAAAGGAGGTCTCTCTGTGTCTAGGAGAGTGGAATTTCATGCAAACATTGAGCAGCCTTTTTTAGTCAAAGGGGTTGAACAACCTCTCTTCCAGTTCCTGTCAATACGTAGTGTAACTCCAGATTTCAGTTACTAAGTCCAGTACCTGCTTGGGTCTGCACTGTCTGACTGATGGCTCTGACCAGGAATCAGACATCTCACCACCTCACTATTTAGCCCACATCATTTGCTTGTTTGTACAGGAGTCTCATATCAAACCGTGACATTTTCCTTGACACATAAATGCAAAATCTATGTAAGAACATTATGTTTTCTGGTTTCTGAAGCCTGGAATTTGAAGATCATAATCTTACATTTAGGATAGGGATTACACAAAGTCCTGTGTTAGCAGCTTGTGAAGTCTTGGATTATTTTCTGTCTAAAAGCTAAATGCATTAAGGACACTTAGGGTCTGCTTTTTAACCTTTAACTTGAGGCGTTCAGAGTCTGGATTCCTAAAATAAATACCCAAGATCTCTGTGTAACAGCTGATTTAAGCTACTAAATATGGATACATAACAAAGCCATTAAAAGATTTGAACAGAACGGAGTCTGGGACCTGGTTGGAACCCAACCACTGAGCGTGGTGAATGGGTAGAGCTGGCTCTTTAAAGCTGTTTGTTTTGCATAGGAAACGTATTTAATGGAACAGATCCCAGTGACATTTTTCCTACATGGAAGTACCAGTCATGAAGCTGAGTCACTTGCTTAGCTCTGACCTTGCAAATAATTGATTCGACATGATATGATAGGCCTCATAAAGGGAAATGCCTCACCTTTAGCTTTAGCGGAGTTCCTAAGAAGTCCTTCCATGCTCAAATGTTTTATAGACCAGAATTCCTTTTCCTACATACTAGACTATGCCTTGGAGGAGATAGAGACCAGGAAAACAGGAAAATGCCTTGTCTGGTTTTGTTTTGTTTGGGTTTT
>VWZY01002814.1:43452-67507 GCA_013399075.1 Chloroceryle aenea
CTGGGTATTCTGTTCCTTCCACACAGGATCCTGAACTCTACCATCTCATGATCACTGCAGCCAAGGCTGCCATTGACCACCACTGCTTCAACAAGGCCCTCCTTGTTGGTTAGTAGGCCCTCCTTGTTGGTTAGTGTCTCAACCTTGACCCTCATGCTTTATGCTTCCCCTCCTGTCTTTCCTGTTCTTTGAAACTGAGTTTTTGTTATGTGCCTTAGAAAATCTAGTCCATACTCTGATTACTTCTTTATTGGTAAATAAGTTTCTTCTCCATTTTTCTAGGAGGCTGATCTAACTAAATGTTAGTTATGCTTTTTACCTTTTCTAAATCTATCCAATTTTGTTATTTACTTTCCTGATGGAATTCAGTCATGTCTCCAACTCCTTTTTACTAATGAAATTGGTTAGAAGCATAACTTTGATTCAAAATTTCCTACTATTTTTCCAACAGAAGTATGTGAGGAAGTATGTATGAATGGGAAAAAAATTGGTCTGGCTTAGCAGAACTGGCTGTTGAAAATTACCCCTTGCTCATGCTCATCTCTTTGAAGCAATGCTGACTTCAGCTGTCAATTTTCAATTTCTTTCTTGCCATAAAACATGATGTAGGCATTTCCACACGTGTATTTCCCCTCTGGTGCTTTATACAAGGTGGAATTTACTCAGTACATATCAGCGAACCCATTTATGTGAGACCATCCAGGAAAAATTAGTCTAATTAGTTTTCTAAGTGGATTAGTTAAGCAACATTGTATAGGTGCTCCAAATCAGAACAGAAACAGTTGCAATGCTAGTCACTTGAATTTACTTTGGAAATGATAGAACTGAACTTAATTAAGTCTGCTTTCATTCTGAATTAGTCTTTAATATGGTATATAAAAAACACTATGAAAGAACATCTTTAGATAATTTGGATTCATGACCCTATGCTGGCAAGTCCTTATTTACAAGATTTCACCAGGGAAAAGGTTGTTGATGGTTGTTTGTTAAAAAATTATCAGGATTCTCAGGTTTTAGCAATACATTTTCTTTTTTATTTTTTTATTTTATGGTAGCATAAAAGTACTACATTTTTGCGAAACACAGTCTTCGAAGATAATGTAACTTTTTGTTATTCAGAAAGATGTTAAAGCCAATGAATTTCGATAGATCATTTTTGATACAAAAATACTTTATCCTAGAGTTTTGAGAAAGGCTACATGAAATCCCTTGTCTAGACTCACCAAATTGAACTATCCACTCCCGCTCCTGGGACAACCTCCTTTTGTGCCATTATGTCTCCACGCAATTGTTTTAAGTTATCCTAGGAGAGTGATCTCATATTTATAGTGAGAGAAAACCAATTCTGGGTATGTGTTTGTACTTGCCTCATGGAGAAAATGTTGCATAAGTTCTCACAGGGTATGTAAAAATATTTTTTCAATAGTCATATTTTTCTGGTTTTATGTCTGAAAGTAACTGTTTTAGTTGTCATCAGCAAATTATATGCTTTCTGTTGGATAGCCCGAAGTCAGTGTTTTCCTCAATCTTTATTTTACTTAAAGCAGCTTTCAGATATTTAATGGGTTTAAGCATGTGAAATTCATATATTTCACATTCAACAAAATAGTTAAGAATTTGCTTTAAATCTGCCTTTTATACATGTTTGTTTATGCTTGCTATTACGCACAACCACATGCACAGTCCCTGTCAGCTGAACATAGTGACTGCCCAATATAAGTCCACTGAAGTTACAAGACAATATGTGATATGAAATGAACAAGGAAAAAAGCTAATCTGTGTAGGTGACTTTTCTGAAGTTCTTGGCTTTCATGTACTCAGAAAAAAATTGATCATCTGTGTACAACAGAAATAACAATAGCTGTACTAGAAAACTCCAATGGATTTGTTCTTATTTTTGCAATGTCCAAAAGCTTGCCAAAACCCAGTACTTTATAGAAAAAAACAGTAAGGCATGCTCTATATTTGGAAGATTTATCTTCCTTTTTTTTGTTACTGACCGGAGGTTTAGTTAGCAATTGGATATAATTAGGAAAAACAAGCATAAAGAAAAGAATCAAAGTAGTAATAGATTTTTCAAGAAGGGGTTAAGAGTGGTGATCTTATGGCTAAAATTAGAGGTTAGTTGAGAAAATTAACAGGCTTATTTTTCAATATAACAAAAGAAATACTTTTTTGCAATAGGAAAATGAATCTAAGAAGCTCAGTTTAGAGATTAATATTATAATGGTGAGATATTTGGATGGGCTATAGGAATACTGTTGTATATTTCTTACATTGTAAAGATGTGCTAATCAGTGAATATATTCCATGCTAATTACCAAAGAATTAGAATTAGGAAGTGCGTCTGCTCTATGGATGTGACTTCATATCCTTTCCTCTGTAAGTTTCCTACAAAGCAAAAATACTAATCAAGTTCTAATTTAAGGCGACTTTTAGTAGAAGATGTTAATGTACAGGTATCTGTCTTGGAAATCTCTGTCAAAATAGAGCTATTAAATTAAATAAATAACTGTTTTGATCCAGTATAGCCTTATGGTTATAATTCTTTGACTGTTACTGGTATGATGATCACATTTCCACATCACATGATGTGATCAGATGATCACATTTGATGCTGAGAGGTGTAGTCTTTTTGGAATCATACAGTGCAAGTATAATTTCTGTTTTAAGACACCGATATTAATTGTGTTGTTAATGGTATGTTAATGTAGCTTCCAGGATCAGCTGTTACATAAAGGAGAACAATTAACTGAAGCAACCACAAGTCCATAAATCCTTTATAAAATATTTTGTGCTCAAAGATTAGAAAAGCTTAAGTCCATGTTATCTTGTTAAGAGAGTGAAAGGTTTTACAGTTAGCACCAATTAAATGCAATATTTGAATATGTACTGTAGCTGCCCACTGATACTTTTTCAGCCTAATCTTTTCAAGTGAAACAGCTTTGCCTGTGTCTGCTATGAGGAGTTCTGTGGAAGGATGCAGGAAACATCTTTTCATATCTGTGCTGTGGTAAGCATGATGCATCTGCCTAGGGCCTCCTTACACCACAGAGCACCATCTCTGTCTCTGTGTACTACATATGTTAGTAATTACAATTCAGGGACATCTTAATATTCCTCATCCCATGTATTAAATACATTAGTCAGTAACTAGGATTCAGGCATGTCTTACTATTCATCATTCCATCCATATCATTCCCTTTGCTGACCTTTGTCTTCAGAACCAGCATGATAATATAACTTTCTTCTTTTTGCTTAAAGCTGTGTTTGAGCCTCTGTCTCCAAATGTAATGAAATTTCAATACTGTCATTGACTTTCATAGGAGAAGGTTTTCACTTGTGTTGTCTTCTCAGAGGAAGGCTAATACTAGTTCATAGCATCATTCTGTTACCCATCTCCTGTGGTTGAAAAAGTGTGTTGACCTTTACACTGAGGCTGTAGGATTCAAAATATATGATAGAGAACAAAGTCCTCAGGCTATGCTTCAGTTTTCAGGATGTGAACAGTAGAGATCAATTACAGAGGGTTTCTGTCACAGCACTTAATTTTTAGGCACCTTGTTATTTAATACCATGGGTCCTGACACTGGCTGCCTATAAAAATCTATGAAGAGCATGCTCTCAACAGAGCATACTGTAAGAGGACAGTGGGTCTCAACTCCAATATTCCTTCTGGTAAATCTCACTACTAGACCTTGATGTCACTCTTGTACCTTCTTTCTTTTTCTGATCCAGTAAATAGTGAAGTAGAGAAGATGGAAATTTACAGTAACAGAGGCAGAGCAACCCAAAACCATTTATTCTGGAGGTAAGTTCAAGGCCCCTCTCCAGTTTGGGGAAGAAGAGATGCTGGCCTGCAAAGGGCACAGAAGGAATAGTAAGCTCTCTTCCTTAAACCATATATTGAGAAGGATCTCACCCTGTATTTGTAAGAATTACTCTTTTTTTAGAGAAATATCAACATGCTTAGCAGCGTCAAGCCTCATGAAGATTTTTGGGCATTAGATAGATTAGATAGATAGCTCTAGGATGAAGCAGTACATTTTGAGGATATAAAATCTTGATTTGTATGCCAAAAGAATAATAATGTTGTCTAACCCAAAGAACACAAATGGTTTGAAAACTTAATTTGGCTCGTGTGTACTAGAATTAATGTAATCTATGGAAAAAGTCAATACAATGAAATGGTGTTTACAGAAAAGTAGAAAGAATCTGAAATTGGTTTAGGGCATTGAAATGATGGAAATTACTATTCTGGTTATATTCTTCTGCTTTTAATGAGATTGTTTTGTGAAAATACCTATTACGTGAATTAGCTTTATGAGTGTGCAGTGACTAATATGAAGACAGTCCCTGCTTTGGAAAGGAAATCTCTAAGACACACACCACATACCCCTACCCCACCCCCAAAATAAAAATCAGTAACAGAAGGTAATTGAAGTATTTAAGATCTACTCTTCTTAATTTACAGAAAGTTGTTTCAATTCCATTGCACTGCCTTTCCTGGTGTAATTTGCCTGTTAACTGATGTCAATTGGCTACCAGCAGAACATCACTGCCTGTTCCCACTGCACTGCCACTTGCAGCTGCTATGGCACCCACAGGGGAAACCACTGTGAGGCATGCAATGGCACAACACAATTGCTTGTGTATTCATATGACAGACCAGTACTTTGTTTAAAAAACAATCTGTACCAGCTCCCTACAGGTGAGGCAATACCATTCATAGCTTCTACACTTCTACACATGGATGGAGATGAGGAGGAATGGTGCTGATTGCTGCCAGGCAGGTGGACACACAGATTTTAGCTCTAAAGAAGAGAGCAGTTGTCACTTTGTGCTTCAAGTGCAGCTATGATTTGGTTTTATTTTTATAACAGCTGACTTTGTAAATGTTAAACATTTAAAACTCAATAAACTAATCAGCTTAGATACACACTTTAAAAAAAAATTCTCAAACATTTTGCAGAACACACAAATATCTGCTATTACTGAAATTTTGCCCCTTGTTTGTTTAAACCCTTCTATTTTCAATATCTTTTCACCTTGCACCTGCTAGTGTAGGACTTGATGTCTTTGAAATTTTATTTTGTTGTACTCAGAGCAGTAAACTGGTTTGACTTACGGTCTTAAGAGGTGAAAAGAGAGAATAATTCTGACTGTAAATATAGAACAAAGCAGTTTTAAGGGGAAAGCCTGTCCCAGAAGAATTGTAATAGAGCTGGTTAGGGTATGATTTGAAGGAATGGGCTGATAAAGAGAATCTACTCAATAGTTCTTTAAGCACTTAAATCAGTCATAGCTTGCAAAACCCACTAAATTAGGTAAATTAAGTACATGTAGACCATTTATTGTGTTAAATCTATTTTCTGTGTTTCTCTTGTGAAGATTAAACACTTACTTTTAAGGAAATTGTTCTGAGTCTTTGTGGAGCTACAGGTCATATATCCTGACTGGAACATTTTTTGGATGAGCTAAATTGCATTTGGTCCTTTGATTTATTGAGTTGTATAAGCAGGGCTGTAATAACCCAACGGCAGAATCCATGCTGCAGCTTTATGAAGTCTGGTGGTGAAAGGGGCAGTGCAGAGTTTCTTCTGGTAATAATAATTCCGTCTTCTGTCTTCATCTCCTCTTTGAGAGTGCGGCAAGCATCAATATCCTTCTCCCTCCCCTGACATCCTTTCTTGTTATATGTGGTTCTGATTTAAATATGGAAAATTAAATAATGGATAAGTAGCTTACCTGGTATTCATTACTGATGAAATTGTAACCACTCATACTTTGGTGTGAGTATGCATACATAAATATAATTACACATTTACATATTAAAAACAAACAACCCCCCCCAAACATCAGGAACATAAATTTGGCTAAACAATTCTTTCCGTGGTCACATTAGACTGTTTTATCTTTTTTCTTTCACCTTAGCACTAGGGGAAAAAGACAAAAGTAATTGGGAACAAAGCTACTTGGTGGATGTCAGTTTGTAAGATTCAGTTTCAAAATGATTGTAACTTATCAAGTGATTGTAAGGTATTTAGGTGATAGGATCTATTGCCTACTGCCATATCTTACTATTTTTTTATAAACCTGAGTTATTTACTGCTTTAAATGAATAATAAAGTTCATTAAAAAACAAAGTGAAATGCATCTTAATGTAGAAAACATAGTGGCATGACATGTATGTGTGTCCCTATGGCTACCACTACGATTTTGTGTAAGAACACTGTGTATAAAAATTTCTGTTAGCATGTGACTAATGAAAATATATTAGTTACGCTGTGATAAATCTATATGATAAAAATATAGTACTCTCTAGGCATAACAATGAGACTAGTTTGAATATTTTTATATGAATAAAGAAGTCTGAAAGTGCATATGTAATAAACATTTTATTTTGTGTCATGACAGTTTATGTCTAAAAGTGCAATATTTCAAGGTTTTTAATTCTCATGTTCCCCATGTGAATTTCATTGCCAAATGCTGTTTTGGTCAAATAGTAAACACATTAATGTATTCCCAGGTAGAGCACTGTTATATGCTAAAATGGAATTTACTTGGAAAGTTAAGCGAAGCTCTGGAGCAAACTAAATGGCAACTAGAAAAAGACACTAAAATAAAACATGCATTGCTTTCCTAGCATGACTAGGCCAGGATTCATATTCCATGCAGGAATTAAGCAGCTAACATAGTCATTATTTCCTCTTCCATTGTACATGACAGCTGACCAGAGGGATCCTCCGTCTTTTATTCTCTGCAGTTCTTTGATGCTTCCCAGGGGGATAAAAGCTGGATGATCTTTTTGCATGCTATTCTTCTCATCCCCTAGCTGATGGAGGAATAACTGTCTTTTGAGAGGTGAGAGAAACTTGAACAGCTTTGCCCCTGTCTGTAGAAGACTAGGCTGTGCCCTTGTTATGAGCACCCCAGAGAGAAATTCACCTGCTGTGGCAAAGAGCAGTTTCCTTTGCAGCTGAAGAGGCTTCAGTCCTCTGCCCAAACTGGTAAGGATCCCTTCTGAAATGTGGTGTTCTTAGTGCAGCCTACCTGAATAAGCATTTTGCTCTGCATCCTCATCTGTATCTTTGAGAGTATGAGTGAAAAGATTTGTATTCTTCTCAATGAGGAGAGTGCAGGATTTGGAGAGATGAGGAGTCTGGACTGGCAACAAGGAACAGGTCTCTTTTTTTGTGACTGAGCTTTTTCTTTCTTTTTTTTTCTTTTTCTTTTTCTCCTTCTCCTTTTATTTTCTTTCTTTGTTTTTTTTTTTTTTTTTTCCCTGCAAAATGAGCAGAGAGACAGCCATATCCAGGAAAACCAGTTGAATTCTAAATACAGACTCTGCTGTTTGTATTCCATGGAGGTAAGGATGCACAAACCTGTGCTTCTTCCTCTGCTTCTTCCTCATGTGCTGTGTAAAAGCAGAACCAGTGGCTTGGTTCACTTGTACTGTATATTCTTCTTCACCTTGCACTTCACCAGTGGCTCACAATATCCATTTTGCTTTGGTCCATCTGTCTTGAAATTTTATGGCCTATACTGAATTCTTGCTGTGTTAAGGGCCTTTCTCAGCTTGATGACTGTCGAACAGATATCCAGACATATATTTAGTTTGTTGGTACTATTTCTCTGAAATTTAAGAAATGAAGCCAATAATTTATCTTCTTAATGATGTTAAGCGTGTTATGAGCTCTTGACTGCCTGATATCACTGCAGATTGTGAGATATTAGAAACAGGCCTACTTGAAATAACATTATTTAAGCTCTTGAGATAAAATTGCACATATCAATTTCAGAAGCAGAAATCTGTTATTTAAATGCTGACGTTAAAACCACTTTAATGGGGATTTTATGGAAATTAAGGGAATGAAAAGGACTGCAGGAGGATAAAAAATATTTTTAGACTGTTAATATTGTTCTAATATACATATCCTGCAGAATTAAAGGAAGGAATCTCTATGAATCAATCACCACACACAACCAGGTAATTAACCTGAAAGAATGCTACCAGTTTGGTTTTTTTGTGAGGTTTTTGCTTGGGGATTTTTTTTCTGTATAAGTGTCACAATTTCAGTTTCATATGCATTCACTCTGGACCATTCTCTACAACTAAACAGAGGGCTCACATTCGAAGAAGTCATGGTCACAAAAGAAAATGTCTGAAAGTTACTTGAATAATAGTTTTCTAAGCATGAATGTCAAGTCATTTGCTCATTGCAATGCAATGCAATATTGGCATTCCTCAGATGGGTAGAAATGGCCCATATTCAATAACCAGAAGTGACTTTGGTGTGAAGTTCAGAATTGATAAAAATGAAGGAATAGAAGGAGAAGACTTGTGTCATACTACTCACCTCGTTAGGAATGCAGGCGAACTGGTCACTGAAATTTGTTTAAAACTGAATAGTATTTGACCATGGATAGTGAAAACAAAACTTTTGGGTTTTCTTTTAACCTTACTTACGTTGGTAGGCTGGCACCTGTGTCTATTTTTTTCTTCCTCAGCATCCAAATTAAAAGGAAAGCCTAGATTTGCTTGTAGTAAAGAGTAATCAACCTCTGAAATAAATCATGTAGTAGAAGAACCTCTTTGATATATTTCAGAATTGATGTAAAAGTTTTGAACTCCATGGGCTCTCAAAATATTCTGTGAAAGGTTCAGTTTTATACAACAGCAAACATATAAGTAGAAGTTTTGAACTCCATGGGCTCTCAAAATATTCTGTGAAAGGTTCAGTTTTATACAACAGCAAACATATAAGTAGAAGTTTTGAACTCCATGGGCTCTCAAAATATTCTATGAAAGTTTCAGTTTGATAGAACAGCAAACATATAAGTACCGATAAAAAATCTTAATTCAAAATTGACAGGAAATTAAGTGTTATGCTTAAAATGTATCTACTTTCTCTTGAGCTTAGCCTAAGAAGAAGGCTTTATGGAGCTCTTCAACTTCTTATGCCCAAAGGTTCAAACTCAGTTCAAAACAATGCCAAAATATTAAAAAGAAAAAAAGAAAAAAAAGTTGTTTTTTTTTTAATACTTAGTACAGCATGATGGCTTGCAGAAAGAAGCAATTGTTTCTTGCAGAGAAACAACCCTTCATACCAAAGGAAGACATTTTGACAAGGGATGGGTAGATGAAGTCATCACCCTACTGGAATTACTAACAGAAAACATGCAGCTCTTAACCCTGCACTTGAGGCTGGCTGTTGGAATTATCTGTGTTTCATGGGTAAAAAAAAAAAAGAGTCTATTTCTTTTGATAATTTGGCTGCCATGGCTTCAGTCTTACAAAATGGAAAGCCATAGGCAATAGTATTTACATTAACATTTACTTAACATACACTAATGTCCTGATTCAGGTAAAATACTGGGGCATATAATTAAAACAAGTTGTGTTCTGAAAAGCTTTTCAGAAATTCTTAACTGTAAGTAGCTTGTCCTACTGGAGTAACTAGAATCTGAGTATGTGCTTACAGTAAAAGATATTGATATGTGCATGAGGACTTTGCTATGGAAAGGCCTTATACATGCTATAAATATGTCTTTTGCTCTTGTCCTCATTATGTCTGTTCTTATGGTACAAAACTATTTTTTTAACTTATTTTTCACATTTTTTTCAGGATTCATGGAAACATTTTACAAGGACAAATTTGCATAACAGCTGGAGGCATATTGTTTTGGGAACTGAGACTCAAATTGGCTGAGGTACTAGATAACAAATGTATGTAATCTATGAGATACTAAAGGCTTGTCTTATTAAAATCCCCCACATTGTCATTGGTTTGATAAACACCTTTGTTGGGATACATCACAGGGTTTATTAGAAAAGCTGTTAATGAAAAATGAATATTGCTTTGTCTTTTTGGCAGACTGAGTCAATATGCTCTTTTTAATAATTCAGTTTATTCCTCAAAATATAATTTCCCCTGTAGAACAGAAAATAAGAATATGACTTAATTACCAGTCCTCACCTCTTTTCTTTCCTAGCAACATACTTCTTTTTACTGGTGCTTAGCCTACTCCAGTTTTCCTGAAGCTGTGTTTAATCTATAATGATTCAAGAAAGGCTTGCTTTTTGACACGAAGAAAGGGCTATTGTTTTCTGAAGAATGGTAGGTCTGAAAGATTGAACTTCATTTTTTAGAACTTATATGAGAATCTATTTTCTCTGTGGAAGATCAGAACTGATAAGTTTATGGAGCTTCCTGTGTCCCTTGTATTTAAGGAAAAATGAACATTTGATTTGACATGCAGCCCATTTCCCATTTTAAGACCTCAGATAAAGCATGAACAGCTTGGATAGTGTATCACCCACTGACCTTGACAGGTTATGTAGTGAATGATTCTATTTCACTGATAATTTATTAATTTTTCTGGTTATCTCTGTCAAGGCTGCCTGTTGCAGTATGAAGTTTCCTGTATATTTGTTTATTTTGCTTTGCATAGAAAGGAAACCAGAGAAAAGTAAAAGAATTGTCCTGCCTGGGATACCCCATTTGTTGGTTTGCATGTATTTTTCTAATTGACCAGGTATCACATTAGATTATGTTTATTTTGGTTTTCTAAGAAGCGGGTTTGCTAGCTCTTGCTCTTGAAACTCTGAAGAAGAAGAACCCAAGAAGAAACTGGAGATGCTGCTGGGTGGGTTAATGGACAGGAGAAACATCTGAGATACTGTATAGGATGAAGACCTACACAGTGTGGGGAGAAGATGTATTATTGTGATAGCAGAAACAATTTAGGTGGCATAAGACTAAACTTATAGGAAGCAGAGCACACCAGCTGACATGAGAAGGCAATTCTCTCTTCCTGCTGCTCCCACTGCAGTGCTGAAATGATCTGTGTCTATACATTAGGATACAGAAATGATGGTATATCAGGTTGTTCCTATTATTTATGCTTAAAATATTGAAACTGTTTTCTTAATGAGTGCATGCATTATACTTCAAGACATCTTAGACTGTGTAAGAAATTACAGAGCATGAGCATGAGATTCTCTGCTTACTCACTACCTCTGAAAGTGTGTTTAGATTAGTTATCTGTTGCTAGATAGACAAAGTATCCCAAAATGAGCTGGTCATAAGAGGTGCTGAACTCCCTTTGCACTCAGTATGAACCTTCTACTAATTGTTCTGACTGGACCATATATTTCAGATGTCAAGCTGTAGGCATTCAGCTTCAAAATCTGTGGCCTTAGTGTCTTAGTTTTTAAAATTAGAACACGATAGAAGTGTTTTTCCCAGGTGATACAAAGAACAAAGTGTCCTTAATGCATATTGAGGTGCATTCAGAGGAAGGCTGCTGAAGAAATAACAACTATTTGTGTTTGTTTACACTGAAGTACAGAAATCAGAGTTATCCTGTTTTCTGTCATTCCTTTTGGAGAGCTTCAGGTGGATAAAATTGAAGAGATGTTGCTTCTTTCCTTTGTTGTTTTCATTGTCAGGTTTGGTAAACCTTTAAATCAAAGGACATTTTCAGCAATATGTTTCTACACAAGCATCTGCTGGGTGGGAATCACTTCACTAGAATCATAGAATGTCTGGCTTGGAAGGGACATAGAGAGGTCACGTGGTCCAACCCCCTGCTGAGAGCAGGGACATCCTCAACTAGAGCATAAGCTCCCTTCAGGTACTGGAAGTTGGCTCCCCTAAAAAAAAATGCTCATTCTTTTCTCCAGACTGAACAATCCCAGCTCCCTNATACTTGTGAAATGCCAGTTGCTGTTTATGCACATGTTGAGTGTGGAGCTTTCTCCACCAGTGTCATAAACTGGACTGATGTATCTTGCTGTGCTCATGACGAAGGATTACTGGATCTGTCAGAAGCAAGTAGACTCCTTTTTATTTGTAGCTTTTGCTCAGTGTGATGATAGGACATTCCAGGTCTAATACATCTGCTGTCCTGCAGGGAAACCCAGGGAATGTTAGTGCCATTCTTAAATGGAGAAATATGGGTTGAAACTCTGGAGACCACCAGCCACATTAGAAACAGCTGCTGCTGCTGTTAATTTTTTATAGATGTTTGCTGCAGCTACTTGCATTTTGCTCAGGTGACTGAGCTGACTTTCTGTCATGCTGAAAGAGGTTAATGTGCCTAAGGAACTCTTTGCTTTGGGGTAAGGGGGAGGAACATGCATGCCATGTTACAACAACTGTATCGGGTGATGGATGCACTTTCAATGGATTGGAATAACAGTGCTAGACAGTGCCTCCAGGTGCAGCTGTCTGCTTAAAAATTACATCTAGCATAAAAAACAGTAATAATCCATTCCTCCTGACCTATTCTAGCCCATAATAATAATCCATTTTTTTATATACCCCTCTGCCTAACAGAAAGACACTGTTATTCTTCTGAGTGGAAATAACATCTTGTTCATGCAGCTCAGGTCTTAGAAAAGCCTGCCTACTTTTCCTCACTTCAAAACAGCTTAAAGAAAGGGGGTTTGTATAAAAAGATGTGAAGATATAATATGAGTCCCCCAAATGTGTAAGAAATATTGACACACAGTGGTAATTTGTGTCTTCAAAGTTTTCTAAACAATAAAGCACTCAAGATATAAAAAGAGCAAACAAGCGTAAGGGCAAAACATACAGAACTTGGAAGTGACTCGTTCCTCCCTGGTTATTGATGATGACACCTGCCACAGGAACTCACAAGTCCAAGAGGATTTCAAGACTTTTTTTGCCAACAACCTGAAAACCTGTGTCTAATTTCCACAGAAATTACAGTATGCTAGGGACTACAATTACCACTGTATTTTTCTTTAATGCTGATGTTCCTGACAACGGCAAACAGGGATGGTTTAGCAGGATTTTACAAACCTCAGTCTCTGAGTCTTATTTGTGACCTTGGGCATGGAAGAGAGGTGATTTTTTTTTAGGACTGTCATCCTACATTCCTTATAGGCCATAAATACTCTGTATTTTCACGTCTGAAGGTAAGTTAGTGGAAGTGTGCAATCTGTATCGAAATTGGATGCAAAACCTATAAAGCCTCAATGGCATTTTTCTTATCAACCACAAACTCCAGAGAAAAATCTATTTTTAAGTACCTTTTAAGTACCCTACACTTACTGTTAGCTGTTTTAAGTTAGTTTACTAACAGCAATATGCAAATATTTTTTAAGAGGATTGATGGTAGCAACATCACCTTCTGATGGGTGAAACTGAAGATATGAAGGTAGGCATGAAGCTTTACTAATTGGTGTATGTGAACTGCATGCATTATCTTCTCTTTTCTATTTACATATATGTAAGGCAGGGAGAAAATCTGTATCGGAGGTATTTTTTTTAAGGAGAGCTCTTTGAAGCTGTCCAGAATTTGAAATATAAAAAGCATCTGGGGAAACTTTGACTTCAAACACAAGAGGTGAGAGGATAAAAGAGGTATAGTGCATGTAACTTAATCTGTGAAATTTGTGTATTTTAATCTGTAAAATGTATCCTCAGGATACATTTCAAAGTTGTGAATATATATGCAACAAATACCTTATCTTACAAAGGGCGATCTTTTTCACACAGTGCAGAAGAAGACTAGAAGATTTTTCCACTAGAGATTAGACTTGTACTACATTTGGGAAAATGGCACATTTCTATTACCATCAGTATTATTCAGAATAAAATAAGGGAAATCAAACCTCACACCAGTCAGGACATAAACTGAGACCTCACAAAAAGTCTTACTCTGAAAATTTCTATTGCTGGCTAGATGAACAGTGTGGACAGGGGTTATCTTCCTCCTCAGTATGAAGTGTTCCTTCAGACAGTGTTCCTCCTTCCTGGAACAACCAAAAACAAATAGTGGTCTGATTGCCACACAAGATCCTGTGGTGCAGTTGTATATGCTTCCCAATAGTATCCCTGACTTTTATTTCTGTGCTGTACTTTTAGATTTTTAATTATTTGCACTTGAAGCCTCACTTTGTTGATTGTTCTTCATGTTTCGGCATTGTGCTGTAGATGATCTTGATATCTTAAAGTGTCTGAAATCTGTGGATTGATATTACATCAAGGCTGAGTCAAACTTCTGTGCAACTTGTGTTCCTGTCATGCAGAGCTATCTCCCATCAAAGTGTTTTATAACTACAAGCAGTAGAAGAAAAACCCCAACCAAACAAAACAACGAAAAAGATCAGAAGGAAAATGAAGGGGAATAAAAATGTATGAAACAATCATGGGTTACTCAAAATTCACAAAGCTACAAGGATTTCAGAACAATACAACTTTCCTGAGGAGACTGCTCCATGTGTCTTCCCCTATTTTCTTTTAGTTCCATAATGCTGAAATAGTGACCAGTTCCTAAAGAAGCAAAGTCAGGTTCAATCAGTGTCTGGGAAAAAACCTCATAGGCACTGTACATGTATTACAGTAATGAGTTAACTTTATTCTCATGAGACCTTTAGCTAGTATTAATATGATTCACATTGTTTATGTCAGGTGTTTTGATTTTAGGTGCATTCTTGAGGACTCACCATGGTCCTCTGCAATTTTTAAACTCTATTTTTCTCTCCAGAACAGGGGTTAGTCCTGCTTTTCTAACAAAATTATGATTTGAACTTATACAGCTCTTGGTTTCATTTTCATCGGCTGAACTGACTGCCATTTGTATCCATTTTATGTCCAGAGCAGTTGCAGAATCCCTGTGCATTATTTAAGCACTGTTCTGTTCCCCTGTAGTAATGGATGGGTGTACAGCAGAAACCAATTTAGTTTAGACACGTGTGAACTTATATTACTCAAATCTTTGCTATAAATCTTTGCAGAATTTTAATATGGCTTTTACCTTCCGTTACGACTGTATAATTTACAACATTCTTTATGTGCTAGCAGCTCCTCCATTGCAATGCAGATTCTTGAAATTAAGTATATTTGAAAAGTGGGATATGAAAATTTATAGGGGGAATTTATAGGGGGAATGTTACTTGTAATCAAATCAAAAGCTGATCTTCCAAAATTTTCCAAGGTTGTCACATCCAGTTTGTGCAAGCACCGTATTTAATCTGAGAGACTGGCCTCAGTATTGTGATCTGGCCTTGGGTTTGAACTTGAAAAACTCGGAGGGATATGACTTGTGCTCATTCCAGTTAAAAGACTTTGTAAGGAAAAATGGCATAATGACTTAATTTAAATATTACTTTGCTGCATACCACAACTGCAGATGAAAATGTATGACTACGTTTGCTCAGTGGAGGTGATAATAAGGAGTGATAGAGGGAGAAAGAATGAACTGTATAATAATGATGAGAGTTGCTTGTAACTATTTAAAGTTGAGGATCATCCTAAATGCAAACCAGAACCCTAATATATAACCAATCCTTTTGTCCAGGTTTGAGTGAGAACAGAACTAATTCTGTTCAGTGATTTTACTTTTCAGNTTTCTAATCATTAAGTCTCTCCCCCTTATTCCCTTTCTCTTCACCTTTGGGGAGGGAAGGAGGTTAACAGAGAGTGTCTGTTATTGATCTAAGGGGCTGCCCTGATCCTAAACTGTGACACTTGTATAGCTCAAATCCCTCTGAATAAATGATTTTTGCTATAACTATGAATACTGTGTTCATGACAAAAATAATTTACTTAAACCAAAAGAAATCAATCAGGAAGACACATATATCTAACATAGTCTTCCTTTCTCTTCCAGTGTACTTTGCCTGTGGCTGACTTGTGCTTTCCAAAATAGATGTGATCTTTATCTTTGCATTACACCCAGCATACTGGTGGTGTCAGTCAAGAGAGTGTGTGTACTTAACAGCATGTGAAGGCACACCATTCACACTTCCAGTATCATATGAATTAGGAGGTAGATTTTGTATATTTTTGTCATCAGATGAAAAATTTGACAAGAATGTGCTTCCATAATGCTGTCATTTGTCAGCTCCTTCACAAGCTCCAGTGTGAGGAAATAAGGATCACATTAATGTTAAGTACTTGGGCACATTGTGGAAGATATGTATGGTGTGCAGAGCACTTACTAGAAAACTTATTTCACCCTTTGTTTAATCACTTGTAGTTTTAAGAGATGGGTGATTTTAGTATATAGTTTTGAAATAAATATGTCTCTGATCTAGTTATAGTCACAAAACAGCTTTGCCGAGTGACAGAAATGTAAGTGTAAAGAGTGAAACATGTAGGGAATTATTTCATTTCATGAATTCAGTCCCATATTTTAAGCATAATTAAGGCTACTGAAAAATATGCTTTTTGCAGAGCAACAGTGTACAATACCAGACGTACTTGTGGATATTGCTGAGGCGAATGGTAGTGTTTCCTTCTGTAGCTGTATAAGTAAAGACTGAGTTTTTAATTCAGCTTGCTATTGGTGAGAGAAGACCAAATTTATTATTTACTGAAGAGCAGAGATACCAATAGGAGGGACACTGATGTGCCATTGTTAAGGTTTGAAAAGATTTTTTTGCTATTTTTATATATTGTGCATTTTTCTTCCTTAAGGTGCCTAATCTTATGCTTACTCTTAGAATGTGTTTGTTTTCTATGTGGTTCTGCCTAGTTGTGTTTGCAAATAATGCCTTTTCATTGTGCATGCAAAGTTTTTGTTGTAGGACATTATGAAATTGAGACAGGAAATTTCTGAAGATGAGGCAGATTTCTGTGTGCCACTGCAGATTTTACTGTTTCATTTACACTTCTGATATTCTCAGTATAAAATTAAGCTTGCTTTGGATATCCATGTCTTCTTTTTGAGTTGTAGAAATCTCAAGGAAAAGTGAAAAACAAACCCTCAAATATTAATTTAGGCTTTACAGTCTTTAAATAAATTATGTTCATGGAAGAGTACAAGTCATACTAGATGTGATGTATCTCTTTATACAGAAGATCTCAAATTTGGGAATTCTGTGGTATTATCTCTCTGAAGTTATTTTTGTTCTTTTGTTCATCAGCTTTTCTGGCAGGAGAACCTAGGAACTTTTAGATGTTAGGTCTTTCTGGTACCATACAGAAATTCTTACTAAATTTTCCTCTGGTCACTTCTGTTATAAGAACTGATATGGTGAATTAAATGTACACAGAACCAGGTTTGTCATTCATCTTGATATGTCTACTTTGATTTACATGAGTGGATGTAGAAGCATATCTGAGTTTTGACAGATGTAAATGATGGCTTAGGGTCCAAATTTTGAAGAATTTATTAATCTAAAAGAGTAGAGATACGTGGAACTCAAAAAAAAAATCTTTTTGAGCTATTAAATTTGAAATATATTTTTTCTTGAATCTGTCTTCCAGGGTTTATGAACCTCAGTGAAAATGAAGACAACAACTGCAAAGTAATAAAAAATTACAGGAAGAAATTTAATAAAAATCACAAACAAGAGCCTTTTTAACTGAAGCATTAAGGAAAGTTCAAATAATATGCAGAGTCCTCCAACAGTAGTAGGATTACATTCAGAGCAGGCCAGGAACTTTTAAATCTTTTTATAAATGTGTAGGCTAAGAAACCTCTACAGGTTAAAAGTACTGCTTCAGTGATCCTAGTGAAATGAAGACATTCTGTAAAAGTAAAATCAAGGACATGAGAAAGATGAAAGTTTAATACTGTGCAAAAAGTGAGATGATATTTTTTAACTACAGATGATGTTATATTCAGGTAGAATTTGTTTTTCCTGATTTTTGAGAAAATACCAATATACTTTCTAGAACCTGTCACCCAAGAGACTTGACTGTGCTCTGGCTATAGAGAAAACCAACCAAAGCAAACAAACAAACAAACAAAACAACAAAAAACCCCAAGAGCAGTAAAAAAAAAGATTTCCTCCTTGAACTGAAGTGTCTTCAAGTCCTCTTACAACTCGAAAGAGAAGAAATGCTGCAATCTGGTAAGGCTGGCTTTGGTGTAAATGTTTCGGATTTTTCCATCATTGTTAATAACCAACCTCAGCCCTGGTTACTGAACAATACTGACTTATTTATCCTCTGTTGCTTGAGGTAAAGTGGCAGAGATCACTGTTGCAGATACGATATGTGTTGACACATAGGGCATCTGCTCTGGCTATGATCTTGAGATCAAACTGTGGCTATGGGTTCCACCATAGTTGTTTCAATTGTATTCCCTCCTGCCTTATTACTTAAAAGTTACCACTAAGCAAAAATGTCATTTAGAAGCTGTATGTTAATACTTAAAAGTATGATAAAGTCATACCTGGTCACTGAGATAATGATTTGCATGACAAATACCCTGTCTCATAGCCAGTTAGAAATCCTTGTATTAATCCCATCTTCTTGCCCACTCCTTTGCTGAAAGGGCCCCTGAAACATCTGCTGAAATTATTCTTTCAGAGATGAAAATAAGCACTTAGTCACAATATGTGTTTGAGAAGCCATAAATGGACTACCAAACTAAGGAAAAATTTGATCCTCCACTATTCATTTCCTACCTCATCAGCTTCATCTCAGCAAACATTTTGAGCCTAGAACACTACATCAGATGCAGTTCTGCCATGGTGTATAGCTTCTACCCTGAACAGATAAAGCAAAAAAAAAAAAAGCATGGAGTATGCTCCTTGAAAAGGAGACTTTCAAGGTACAGTAAGTTTACAATGAGAAAATATGATTACAGAAATCCATTTCCTTGGAGCAATCATTGTTTGTATTATTGCAATGTCAGACAGTCAAGTTTCTCTTAATAACATTCTCCTTCACAGCCCAGCAGCTGCTTTTGCCTGCCCCTTCCGCCATCATTTTGCATTTGTGAGAGAATCTGTTCCTCTAGATATGAATTCGATGTGATGAAATTCATAGTTAGGGCCCCGGGTTGTTCATTCAGTAGTTTGCTGATTGCATTTTAAAGGATGAAATGTCTCCTAGACACTTCTCATCCTACTGATTACCTAAGTAACCATGTGTCCTCACATTTATGATTACATAGAGTTCCCTCCAAATTTCAATAGAAAATTGTAACATTGTTGTATGGAAATATACAACTATAACTTTTTTTTTTCTTTTCTTTTTAAATGTTACTTTATTTGGTGGATATTTAGTAATTTAGTCACAGTGAACTAAAGACAAAACATTTCTTTGTAAGCCCTTGACAGATGGACTAGAGATAAGCAGCATGTAGCTGCTGCATTAAAGCAGGGTGAAACTCACAGTGTAAGTGAAGATACTACTCATGGAAAGGTAGTTCACTGTGTCCATAAGATATTGTAATTATCAATTATTACACCTTTAAGCTTAAAATTAAGCAAATTCAAAGCAAAGTTTATATCTGTAACAGTGATTGCTTGATGATATAGCAGACCAGCTCTACCTGCAGAAAACACATGAAGTGAGCCTGTGTTAAGCCTGGGTACTACAGTAACTGCCTCCTGAGCTGTGTCGGGTAAAAACAAGAGGCATGCTAAGCATGTCAAAGCTGCTTCATTTGGACTGATTTTCTAAAATTAATAAAAGGTAAACTACTTCAATATACTATTTTTTTATGTTATTTCACCAAAGAAATACTAAAAAAACCTGCTAGAATGAAGTTGAGTATTACAATTATTATTATTTTTTTTTATAAATGTCCAAACTTCACATTATTTTAAGCACCACATTTTCTCCCCATAGTACTTTGTTGGAGAAAAAGTCTGTGATTATCTCTTCCATGGCAAGAAAGTAGGTGGTGACTCTTTTGGACGTGTTTTGTGAACTTGTACAAGTATGAAATACAAACTGGCCCTGAGGAAGGAGGCAATCATTGTGCTTATAGACTTCCACTCTTAGTCTTTTGCTGTGGAAAATCAAAACAGTTTTCAAATAATAAATCTCTGTATAAGCAATAAGGCACTGTAGGACTTTTTATAGTGTGACTTTTTAACTGGATTTGAACCATTGAATGACAAAATTTCTTTTTGGCTTATACCAGTAGAAAAGAACAATAACCATGCTGTAGGCAGAGGTTAGCTAGCTGTAAAACTTGTGTGGTATTACACCCCAGAGAATAATGAGGTGAAATACAACATAACATAAAGTAAGACTTGGGCCTGATGACAAGAAACCTTTTACTCTCATGCATAGCAGATCAAAAGTGCTACTTCTCCGTTTGCCTCTGACAATCTAAAATTATAAAGGTAACTTTTTTAAACTACAGCAAATTTAAGCATTTACCACTGTTTCTAGGGAGAGGCAAGAATGATGTTTCAGTTTTCTTTTAATCAGAGATTTGTCAGTAGTCAATCTGCTAAGACTATGTAAGATAACTTGCTGTCTTTTTAGGACATTTTTTTGACAACAAACTATCTTATCTAGAAGAAAGAAATAAAAACAAATAAACAAGTACAAAGGCATGTTTAGTGCATAAACATAAGTTAGGACGATTGTGGCTTGACTCCTTCACAACAGACCCTTTTGAAATTCCATGTTTGACTGTAAACAGTGTATAGCCTAACTCTCATATCATCAAAGTCATGTTAATTAATTTAACATATTCACCCAGTTTAACATTTCCTATAATTTCCAAGGCTCCCACAGGGTGTATATTCACCTCATCTGTACTTCAAAGAACAGCATAAATTGTTCTTTTACTTCACCAAGTCCTTAGAAGGTGTAATTGGAAGTTCCAACATTTTGTTCATCACTGTCTTGAAGGGATAAGTTGTCACTGTGCCTGTAGAATTTAAGAAGCCTGAAATCATTTACCGCGATATCAAAACTAATTTCTTCCTAACTGGAAGAAATTTAAGGGGGTGGCTACACAGAAACTCCAGCAGAAAGCCAATCAAGAAGGATTTACTTTATTAGTGAGGTGAATTAACTGGCAGTATTGGGTAGTGTTTGAAGTACAGTTGGCTGCTTATGGACTGGATACCTTAAGTGGTTTGCTTTAAATAAATCTTCATTTCTTTGAATTTAATGAATGGAGGCTTCAGTTTGGGGAATCCGCACTGCAGAAAGAGACCTGGCATTGTAGCAGGTGAATCTACACCAGTGACTGTAAACTGGAGGAGTACTCTTTAGGTGTGGATTTACCTTATGTCTGTAGTTAGAGTCTTGATGTACATACTCAAGCATATCACTGCTGTTGTCAGTGTATAGCTTTTCTTCTGGCTGAAGCAAGGTTGAACTCACAGTTGAGGGTATTGCCCAGAGAACCTCACATGCAATCTGGACACAATGTCCTGAAGCATTTAATTTTGTGCCTGACATCATGTGAACATGGAAGCCTATAATCATGACAAAGTATGTGAAATCAAACCTCCATGTGTTTGTTTTCCCTCTTTGTACTGCACTGATGGGAATGCAGATACCCCTGAAATGCTGAAGGTCAGTCAGTGTGGTCTTCAGGACTAGAATGCAGAGCAGAGTGATCTGGTCTCCCCCTGATATTCTGTTAACTTACAAAACTCTGTGCTTAGCTCTGGTTTTCCCATTTCAAGAAAAACTTGAGAGATTTCATAGAGAAACTGCATGAATGATGAGTATGCTACCTAGGTGACCTAAAAAAATAAAGTTTTTGGAGGGAAATATCAGTTGTGATTTGATCTTGGTATACGCAAGCTTTTCTAGAAATAGAAAAATGTTTGAGCGATGTTTATTTGGTGTCATGAATAGAGACAAGTATAATAAGATCCCAAGTGTGGAATCAGAAACAAGACATATTTCAGACAATACATTTATCCGAGATGTTAATTAACCATTGAAGCAGCTCACATAGGTTTTTGATGGATTCTTTGTCACTGGAAATATAAAAATTAAGATCAGCTGACAGGGTCAGTGTTAGACCATCAGATGAGGCATGTCTTCTGCTGCACATTGTGGGCAGACCTGAGAGAAGTCAGACTCTCTTCCTGTATCTTCTATTGTAGCTGTCCAAAACAAAACCAAAGCTATATATAAGTTTACTCTCAGGCCTCGACAGGATGGCAAGCAGAGGAGTATGATGCTTCTACAGCAGCTAGACCTCCTAGCATCTAAACATGTTTGTTAGGGAAAGTGGTGGCTGGAGAAAGCTGAAATAAAAATTGAGCATGTATGCAGTGACAAACAGTGTTCTAATCTATTCAGCAAAGGTTATACCAACTTTAAATACAGAGTAAAAGAAACTAATATTTTTAGCAGTGATCTGCAATGATCCTGCAAAAAAACCCGAATTACAATAAATGAATTCTTGCTCCTAAGTGGTCCAAGACAGAAAACCTGTCATTAGTAGTCACTATCTTGTTAGGCTGGAGAAGAAAAGCCAAAGATGAAATTTATCTCTTTATCCTGAGAGTGAGATCAGCTGGGAGGGGGATTAATTGAGGAAGAAGCCTTTGCAATAAATAAGACATTGAAAAGAAAGTATTTTTGGCAGCATATGGCAAAAATACCTCATATGAACTGTTCATTTTCATTAACCCCAGGCTGAAGCCTGGATGTTGAGATCCGGAGTCTATCAGAATGTGAATTAGAGAAATTCAGAGGGAATGTTAGGAAATAAAATTCAAGGGTTTTCCACAGAGAGAGGTTCAATTTGTTAACTTAGCTGGCAAGTAAAGCTGGGGACTGGAAGTATATGGAAAATTAAGGATTTTGTCATTATCTTGGTTAGTGCAAAGGGAGTCATGATTCTAAGAAATGAAGAATAATATATCATTCTTGTTAGCACTGGGTAAACCAAAATTTTTATTATTTTTAATGGGATGTAGTTGTCCAAATAGGAGTTTACTAAAAATGGAGTTTTTAGAACAAAATTATAAGCATGTAAAAAAGGAGACAATTTACAAGGGAATGGGCAATGAAAATATGTCCATGAATAAGCAAAATATACTGTCAATATAGTTTGTTGAAATGCAGGAAAATGACACCTGTTGTATATTCTTTGCTGAACTGGAAATTGAGCAGTATGCTTGAGAGCAAGATAGTTGAACCAGAAGAAAAAAAAAGTCTTTGACTTGATAAGGTTAGTTAGTTTACTAAGTCTTTAAAAGACTTAGGTTTTTTTCCCCATGATTAAGAAGTCTTCATATCACAATGTTTGTCAGCTCTTCCTGACTCTGCCCTGTGATTGTAACCAAGTTGTCTAATTCACTTATACATCAGTTTTCTCTTTATATATATATAGAGCACATTACTTCGTTCTCATTGTATGCAGCATCTCTTGATTTCCCCAAGCACTGTTCTTATCCTTGCTTTTGGTAGTTACCATCATAACTAGTCTCTGTTGAGAACTAGCAGTGAACTAAATTCATAGTCTTGCATGAACTTTATAAATTACAAATACAAATCATGCTTTCTCAAAGTTGTTAGTTCGAAACAGAAGTTTTCTACAATGTATACTTTGTCTCCCCAAGGGAATCATTAACTTAATGATTGAATTAATGTAGAAAAAAGCAGTTTCTTCTGGGCCAGAATTAAGTAGCAAGAGTTTATGCCTTAGCTTTCAGGAAAGGACTTTGCTCGCTGTCTGGACAGGTGATGATTTGTGTGAATGCTTCAGGAGTTTTAAGTGCAGAAAAGGTACAAGACAGTTAACCAAGAGCAACAGTAGCCCCAGTATTACTACAGCATTTTAGCTACACGAAACAATTTCAGATGTTTAGATAAATCAAATGTTTAGAATTTTTAATTGTGGCTGCAGTTTGTTTTCTGGGTGCCTTCATGACAAGCATCCTTAAAGAATCTGATCAATTATGTGCCAGTGCTATTAGGCCTTCTTCTGCCCTTTATTCTTTCTCCCCATGTTTTGAAAGGCAGGACAGAGTTACATTTTGTTGTTTTAGCTCTTCCAGGATAGATTGTTCCTGCCAGCTCAGGAAGGAAAGGTGTGGTTTTGATAGAACCAGTACTTCTCACTGAGGGATGATTTCTGGTACAATGGTACATTTGAGCAGGGGACACACCTTCTGACATCCTCATGAAGCTGGCGGAAATGTGTTGTTTAGAACTGGCTGGTGTCATCCCATGCAATGATACTTTTTTTTTTTTTTCATAGCTTATTTGTGGAGAAACTTGTCAGATCTCCCTGGAGGAGACAGGTTACACTGCAGTCTGTTAAAGCATGGTTTCTCCTTTCTGAAAGCAATTGGACAGAGCTCCTGGTGCAATGAAATCATCATTTCAATCAGGCAGGGCAC
>VWZY01002816.1:2841-13605 GCA_013399075.1 Chloroceryle aenea
CTGCTTCTGATCAGAGTCATCTTCCCCAGAGACTTGTTGGACCTATGGGGAGCTGGGCCTGCCTGCCTGGCTCCTCACGCAGCACATCCATCAGCTCTTGCTGCTGTTACAGCACTTTGGGGATATGGTGATTTCCACACGGATTGGAAATGTTGTGTGTGGCAGTGCTGGGTAGAGTGCCTGCCCCGAGTGGCTCTGTGCCTGTCCTGGCTCAGCCTTTGTGTCAGGCATGCTGAGAAAGCCAAGTAAGAGACAAGCTTGAGTTGTGAGATTCTTGATCCCCAGGGGAGCAAGGAGCAGAAGGTGGCGAAAGTGCTTGTGTGCACAAGGAGGGAAGTGTTTCGGTCAGATGTATTTGAGACATGGAGGAGACAAAATATATGGAAGGATGAAGGTGGAAAACAGCTACCTTCTCCACAGCTACCCCACTAAAGGCATTTGGGTGCTGCACACAAGTTGGGGGGCCTCTTCCTGACAAGTGCTAAAATGTGCCTTAAACCCAGGGGGCAAATTGCATCTTGTTGTGCACCTTCTGCTGTCATTCCCTGAGCGTTTACACTAGCCTGGTCCAGTGCTGCTGTGGGAAGGGATAGCCCTTCTTCCTGACCCCTTGGTGCTGCTCCTGAGTTCTCCCTTTCCATGGGCTGGTGAAGGTGCTTGTGCAAAACCAGCATGAACTGGGCTGGAAAACTGCTGAAAGGTAAGACAAACTTGTCAAAAAGCAGTTTCTCTGTGGTTGGTGTCTTGACCCTGTACACTGCAGCCACGTGGGTGCTTGCACTGGCACAAAAACTGTGAGAGCAGAGAGTGAGGAGGCACCTCATCTCTCAGCAGCATGTCCAGGCTTTCCTGGCTCGGAGGAGGATTGTGTAAGGTTTTGTACAAGTGCCCAGCCCATCAGATGCTTCTCAGAGGTACATCTGGCATCCAGACAGGGTGGCCTTTCACCATTCCTCCCCTGCAGTGGCTCCTACAGTGCTGACAAAATCTCTGTGCCCCTGCGCACCTGCGGGCTGAATGTCCTGCCAGGCTGCATGTTTCCTCATGGCAGAGAGGTGCAAAATTTCAGGGATTAAAATAGGTGAATGTGAATAACCTGTGCCTTGCCTATGCTCCTCCAAAACCCCAGTGACCTCAGGCTGCTATCAGTCTGGCAGATGGAATTGGGCAGAGGTCCAGTTGTGCTTGGCTCCTGCCTGCCATTAGGAATAATAGCAAAGCACCTGAGGGAGCCGAGTCCTCAACAAGATGCGAGAGCAGGAGGCTTCTTCTGGAGGAGTGACAGCAGACATGCGATTCTGTGCTCCAGGGCCCTTCTCAGGGCTTGTCCTCACCTTTCCCAGCAGTGCCACCCATTTGGAGGTGCAGAGAGGAGGCGATGGAGCCTTGCCTGGCCCTGCACAGAGCAGTCACTGCTTCTTGCCCCCTGCTTCTCCCAGGGCTCTCACCCTGGAAGTGAAAGAAATTTGGCAAAAGGTGCTTTCCTGTGTTTGCCGAGACCGGGTCAGCTTTCCCAGTGCTGGGAAGCATCTCTAGCCGACCTGTTTTGGTGTTGGTGGGGACTGGAGTTGAGCAGCACTGTACTGTTGGTGTCAGACACCCAGACTTGTGAACCAACTTATGCTGATGTTCCCTGATGCAAGGGTCTCTTCTCATTCCCTCTGCAGCTAGAGGCACTGCTGCATCCTGGGGAGATGAGAGCAGCTTGGGGGTGACACTGCTGGCCTCTCAAACTCTCCAGGGCTGACACTGGGCTCTGCTTAGCGTCCCCATCTCCAGGGCATTTCAGGCCCTTCCACCACAAGTGGCAGGAGTTCTCTGTGCCAGGCAGCCGGGCTGGACTCAGCGCTTGAGCTGTTCACTTGGCTTCAGTAGCTCTTGGTTGTGAGTGTGGGTTGATCTGAAGAGTAACGGTTTGGGCACAGCAGCTGGCGTGGGGTTGGCTTTGCCAGCGCTGAGGGCAGGGTAGGACCACTTAGCTCTCTGAGGTCCCTTTCAATTTGTGGCTATGAATCTATCTTTGTGGCTGCTTCTTGCCCCAGGTATTTCTAGAACCCAGGTGTCCCCATGACATGGGGCAGGCAGCACAGAGCTGCCAGCGTGCTGCATCTCACTGAGCACTTCCCTTGGAAGTGCCTCCTGTGCCCAAGCAGAATTGAGGGGTCTGGGCTTAGTGCATGGGTGAGCACAGGACAGGGTGTTCTTCTCAGCTTCTCAGGCTCAGTGGAACTGAGCTAGACCAAGATGCTGTCAGGCTCAGCATTGTGACCTCAGGTGGGAGCAGGGCCATGGGATGGGATGTGAATCCACTGGAAGCTTGGGCAGGCTGTTGGCACCTGGGGGTGGGTGGGACCAGTGGGACTGGGCCTACTTCTCCCCAGCAAAGCCTTCAGACTGGTGAGTGCTGCTGGGATCAGGGTGTGCAGCAGGGAAGGAAGGCTTCCCTGCTCTTGGCCTTCACAGAGGCCTGTTTTCAGTGGGTTGTTTCATCTCTCCTCCATCAAATCTGTGAACACCCAAGAGCAAAAACAGAGATTGAGAAACTGAGACCAGCCCTTGGGCCAGCAGCTTCCAAACCCCTTGGGGGAGCTGATTCTGTCTGTGAGGGCATGTCTGAGGGGGCAGGGGTGAGCACCCTGCCCTCTCTGCCCCCTCCCTGGGTGTCCTGTTTCCAGACCAGGCCCTGCTGCTGCTGTCTGTAAACCATAGGGGAGATGAAACATGCAAGGTGCTGGTTAAACTCCCAGCTGGTGGGCGGAGGGGGAGGAACTCTCCTCTTGCCAGGGAGCTCGGCTCTCATCTGTCACGAGACTGTCCTGGGCCTGTTCCTGCTTCTCCCCTTTCTTCCTTCTTAGGGCGTTCCTTGCTTCTGTTCCCACCCTTGGGCACTGTTTGACTGAAATAGCTGCCGCCTGCCCAGAGACATGGGGCAGGCTGCCCTCGCTGACCCCGGAGGCTTGTGGTTTTGGATCACGGCCTCCCCGTGTCCTCATCTTTGGGTGTTAGTGCCAGTGGCTCCTCTGGGCCAGTGTTGCTGTAGTGGGAGCCATGAGCATGACAATTGCTTTCCAGGTTTTTAATGTCTGCCACGTATGGAAGACCCCTGGTTGTATCTTGGGAGCTCTGACAAGCCCATGCTTTTGGCAGTGAGTGTTGTAACAGCTGTGATGAGGTAGGTTTCCTCACCAAGCACTGCGTGGGGCTTCCCATAAACACTACAGTGAAGGTTGTGTGAGGACACTGGCTCTAGGAGGGTCTGGCACTGGGGCAGAGAGCATATCCTGATGCTGTTGGGCCTCCTCTACCTGCTCCTCCTGCCACACTTGCTCTCTCCTCTCTTTAGGCCATTAGTTTCTTAGCAGAGACTTTGACCACAGAGAGTCGCCAAGATAGCTGGGCCAGGAAGAAAACGTCGCACCCCTGACCCAGACTCCATTACCGACCCCGGTGGGCCGTTTGTGTCCTCCAAACGGCTGAAGATGTCCAGCAGCACCAATGCCCCTGGCCAGAGGAGAGTATCTCGGGGCTTGGATGATGCCACCAACAAGAAGAAGCAGAAGGATCGAGCCAACCAGGAGAGTAAGGAAGGTGAGAGCCCCTCAGCAGCACTGTGGCGAGCAGGCCTGTAGTTTTTCAGCCACGCAGGGTGGGAGCCTCACAGCCATCTGCTGCAGGATAAGCAGATTTAACTAATCGCTTCCTGCAGCTGATGGTAACCCGTGTGACGTGGGATCCACTTCAGCACAGTGTCCTCCATGGACCTGTAACCTCCTTCCTTTGGGTGCTACTTAGCCCCAGCTATGGGAGGAAGTTTGGGCCGATGGCTGTGTTACCTTAAGCCTGGAGTTTGGGGCCTTGGTGCTTGTTTCTACAATCCACTTTTAGCTGCGGCCGAGCTGCCACAATCCTGAGGGAGTGAGGCGGGAGCCTGCGGTGCTCTTGCAGCTGGAGGTGGTGCCGCTTCTGCAACAGTTTGCAGAGGCCAGATGTTGCGAGGCAGTTCCTGGGCACCATCAGTGCCTGCCAAGTGCAGGGCCTGACTGTGGGGCCCGTTCTTTAGCTTCTGTGTCAGGGCAAGGTGTGGCTCAGGTGAAATAGTCACTGTGGAGTCATTCCCTCTGTAGCTGTTGTGTATCTGACAACAAAAATGATGTTTCAGGGAAAGTCTGTGGGGAGGATGCAGGCAAGAGTTTCTCAAAAACTGCATGATTTCTATGCCTGCTCTGTGTTGACTGTTGTAACTCCAAACTCATAGGTTGTTTCATAGGCCAAGGTAAATGAGCAGTGTTTGCTGAGGTCTGTGCTGGAGTGGCCAGCTGTAGCTCCCAGTGCAAAACCCCACGGTGTGGAGAGTGCAGTGTTGCACCTTCTCTCATGTGGGGGGTGTGCTGGATCTCCCGTAAGGCCTGGCCATCCACACCTCCTGATGTGGGGGGCTCCTGCCTGCACGTGCTGCCTCCATCCTCTCTGCACACCCAAGCTGAGGGGCTGGAGGAAGCTGTGGACCTTCCAGACAGTGCTGCTGCAGCGCTTCCCATTGCTGGCTTCACCAGTACCTTTGCACCAGGGACTGTGTCTGTCAGCAGGATTTTCTACTGGTTTGTAGCAAATCAGGGGAGGCAGTGACAGTCCTCTGAATGCTCTGGGGTGGAGACTGCAGCTCCTGTTGCTGCTGTTTCTGTGTTCCAGGACAAGGTGCTGTTGCTTTGAGCCCCTTGCCTGGTATCGCTCACTGCCCTGTGGGGGTGGAGCAGACCCTAAGACACTTCTGGCTGCTGGAGGTAATCCTGCAGGGAGCAGGGATTAGGTGTCAGGTCCGTTTGGTTCCCCAGCCTGATCTGAAAGGTTTTGGCCGTGGACACTGGTGTCTTGTGCAGGAATGGAAATGTTAAAGTGCAGCTGGGCCACGTGGTTCTCTCATCCCAGCAGAATTGGTTTGAACACAACCAAATGTCAGGTCATCCCTGTCGGATGAAGGCAGGACTCCTCCATATGGCTGGAGGTTGAGGGCCTGGTGTGCTGAGCAGAGGCACACATCCCGGTTACCACAAGCTGCACGCTGAAACATGCTTCAAGGCAGCGCTATCTGGGCAGTGCAGTGATGTTACATTGCTCCTGCTGTGGTGCTGGCTAGAGCAGGATTTGGTGGTGTGGCCCAGAGCAGCCGTTCTGGGGCTGACTTGCTGTGGTGCTGCAGGCAGGGCTCCAGGGAAGGAAGAGGTGTGAGGAAGCAGAGGAGGGAAATGAGCAGCGCATGCAAGGTTAAAGGCCCGGACAGAGATTCAGGGGAGAAGGAGGTGGTGTGTGAAATGTTGGGCATCAGTGTGCCAGCCTGTGCTCTGAGGTGACACAATGACAGACCTGCCTGCACTCCTTCTCTGCCCACCAGTGTCTCGCCCTGAGCTCGAGCAGGCTGAGACTACCCAAGAGAAGGACTCGGAGGAGGGTAAGTTGGGGTGTGCGCTGTCTGTCAGTGCATGGCCATGGAGTGCCCTTTCCAAGGGATCTGGAGTGTCACCTTGTCTTTGACCCACGCTCCAGTATCCATCAGAACTAACCCAAGTGCTGCTTTGCCCCAGCGTTTATCTGGACAGGATGCAGCCTTCCCAGGGTGGAGAAGGGTGCACTTGGCCAGGAAGCACTGCGAGGAAGAGGCCCTGGGCTGCTTCCGACTTGTGTGTCTTGGTGCCACTGAGCACAGCCCAGGGATCCAGTATCTGCCCTGCTTGTTTCAGAGCAGGGCACTGGGCTGGGCAGATCCTGAGCCGTGTCACCCAGGGGGCACTGCTGGCTGTTTCTGCCTCCGTGCCAGTCTGCTTTGAGGACAGTGTAGGGCATCCTCATGACGCAGAGAGTAGAACAAACCTGACTGAAATTAAGGTGACTGAAACCACCCTTTTGCCTGGAAGACTTCAGGACAGCACAAGGCCAGGTCTGGAGCCCAGCAGGCACCTGGTGGAGGTTCTGCCTGTAGTAGAGTGACTGTGCTGCACCGTTTTGTCCTGGGGTGCAGTGTTCCTGCCCAGCTGGTGGGCCTTGCCATGGTCCAGTTGTGTTAGCAGCTCACCTGGCAATAGTGCACTGCTTTGGTGGTTGCAGCTGGGCTGCTTGATTTGTATATGTGAAGGGGAAGTGGCACTTTGTGATTGTGGTCAGAATCCACTTGAATCCCCCAGAGTAATTCTGTGGCTTCCTCATTCCCTGGGAAAGCAGCAATTACTTTGTAGTTGACAGGAGCAATCCTTTCTTCTCAGATGCCACTGCTGCACGTGTTGGGGCTGAGAGCAGTGCTGCCGTTGTGATATTCCCAGTTCCCACGGGGATTCACCTGCCCTCCTGCAATGCAACGTGCTCTTGTCTGTGGCCTGTGATGAGAGCAGGTTGTGAGCATCCTGTTTAATTGGCATGACCTGTCACCCCTGTGTTGGCCTCCTTGAACTGAGTGTGCTCTCAGGCTTGTGTTCTTCAGCCAAGAAGTGGACACTGCAGGCTCACACCCCAGTGAGTGGGTGACACTTCTCTCCCCCTTTCTAGAGCTGCTGCTGGACTGGAAGCAGAATGCTGATGAAATCATCGTCAAGCTGAACGTGGGTAGTGGAGCTCTGAAGGTGGAGGATGTGAATGCTTCTTTCACTGACAAAGACTGTTTGATCAAACTACCAGGTATGGGGATTGGAGCGACTGCTGCAGGCATTTCTTCAGCAGGGGCTGGCACAGATCTAGGCTAGATGTGGGGCTGATCCAGGCAGGCATAAAACTTTTCCTTCAGAGGCAATCCCCTGCTGTCAGCTGACACAGCTTCAGCCAGCAGGCAGGGCCAAAATGAGAGCAGTGTCAAAGAAGGGTGTAGAGCTTGGGAGGGCAGGAGCCTGGCCTCTCTGCCAAGTGAATGAGTGCCCACTGCTGAGCTGGTGTGTCTCTGTCCCCTGCTTGCTGGGATGACTGAGTCGGCCCTGGGTATCCCTTGGAAAAGTGACTGTGCCCCTGAGGGCAGGGAGGCCCAGGGCCTTCCCTCTGGGAAGGAGGCCAGACAGATGTACAAAGCAAATCCAGGACAGCTGGCTGAAGCCCTGAAGCCTCCTGGGGTATGGTGGCAGCCTGCCTGCAGCCTTCTCAGCTCTGGATGAGTTCTCCCTTAATCCTTGGGGCAGGTGGAGGGGGGCTGTTGGTTAGGTGACAGCTGCCTGAAGTGCTGCCTGAGGTGCCAATCCCCCTCTGCTTGCAGATGGGCGCCAGTGGAGCTGTCAGTTCTATGAGGAGATTGAGGGCTCCTGCAGCAAGATGCAGTGCAAGAAGGGCAACTTTCTACATCTTGTACTTCAGAAGAAGATCCCGCTCCATACCTGGTCTTCGCTTCTGGTAAGGGGGGGAGGCTCTACCTTTTAAGGGAGCTTTTGGAGCTTGGGGAGCTGGGGTGAGGATTTCACTCCCTGCTCTTGAGCTGTCCAGGGAACAGTGTGGGGCACATCCTGCATCCATGCCCTGCATGAGGACAGTGAGATAGCTGTCTCTGTCCAGGGAGCAGGGTGTCATTGTACCCCTGCTTCTGCCTGCCACATAAGGCTCCAGATTCTACAGCAGGGCCCTGGTGTGCTCTGGGAAGGGGGAGTGAGGGTGATGGGCTGGCAGAGAACGTTAGAGATGCTGCTACCTGGATACCTTCCCACTGTGCTGCACCGCTTTTTACAGAAGAGGAAGAAAGATGGATCCAAAGAGCCAGCCAAAGGGGCCTTGTGCTGGGAGAACGGGAAGGAGAAGGCTGTTTCTACAGAGCTGGCACCCGAAGAGCCGAGGGTTGAAGGCACAGAGCCACTGAGGTCCCGGCGGGAGCTCTCTAACCCCAAGCGTGCTCCAGGAAGAAGCGAGGCCCTGGGAGGAAAGAGCCCAGCGAGCCCAGGGACACAGAGTGGCCCCAGCGCCAAGCGGGCAGTATACCTCAAAGTGGCTCCCACTGAAGAGGAGCCAAATGCCAGAGTCGCTGGGAGCGTGGAGCCCAGCAGAGGGCACAGCGGGAGGGCAGGCAGCCGCCGCAATGGCAGAGCCAGCCAGGCCNCTGCTCCCTCAGCCCTGCACAGGGGATGCTGCCATCCCACGGGTGGTACTGAGGGCTGGCACAGGCTTGACTGTGGTGGAGGAGCAGGTGATCTGAGGACCCTGTGGTCTCTGGGCTGTGGTGCTATTGGGGCTGATCAGAGCGTGGGATGTGCCGGGGAGGTGGGTGCTGTAGAGCTCCCTGATGGGCTGGCAGGAGTCACAGCAGGGGCAGCTCCAGGGGTGATGGTGTCTTTTTTTCACTGTGTCCCTCTGTCTGGAAAGGCTGTGGTTTTGGCCAAGGAGACTGTTCCTGTGGAGATGCCACCTCTTGCAGCTACCACAGAGGTGTTCCCCCACTGCATTGCCACCTGTGTGGAGAAGAGGGTCCTGCAGACAGGCAGTCCTGCTGAGGCCTTGCACAGCTGGGACTGCACACCTGGTCTTGGAGAGAGCTCTAAGGCTGTCCTGGCAGCACCCCCTCCCCTGGGCAGAGATGGTGAGAAGAGGGACTGGTCCAAGGATGATGTGGCGCTGGAAGCAGCAGCTGATGGTGAGTGGCTGGAGCCCAGGGGTCAGCCTTGTTGGGAAGGTCTGTCTGCTCAGGACCTCTCCAGGGTCAGCCTGCAGTGCTGTCTCAGTGTGCAAGGAAGGTCGTGTCTCTGTGGTTTTTCTTGCTCAGAGCCAGAGCCTTTTGTGAGCCTGACCTTTGTCAAGAATGACTCGTACGAGAAGGGCAATGACCTGGTGGTGGTGCACGTCTACGTGAAGGAGATCCACAAGGAGACGTCCAAGGTGTTGTTCCGAGAGCAAGACTTCACACTGGTGTTCCAGACAAGGTACAGTCATACCTCGGATGGTGCCAGGCTGCTGCAGAGCTCCTGGCTGTGGCTGGACTGTGTGTTTGTTCACTTCTCACTCACTCCCAAATTCTTTGCAGTGATGCAAACTTCCTTCGCCTTCACCCTGGCTGTGGGCCCCACACAGTGTTCCGGTGGCAGGTGAAGCTCAGGTACAGCTCTCATCCTTTTAGCCTGCATCAGGGTAAGGGAGCTGAGGGGGTAGAGCTGGAGTAGGAGCCAGTCTCTGCTGGTGGGTCTGTGCAGGAAATGCTAATGGTGGTGTCCCTTACCCTGTGCTGCACTAGTGCCGTAAGCTGAGGCTGCCTTGGCTCTCTGTGGTGGCTTCCAGGGGAGGAAATCCCATCACCTCCTTGCCTTCAGTTCTTCCCCAGCCTGTTCTAGGGCTCTTGGGCACAGAGCCAGACCAGCCCATATGTACTTTGGGTGGGATGTCTGGTGGGAGGGTTCATGGGGAGCCAAGCAGAATGGATCTGCTGGGAAAGGGACCCTCTGTGTGATCATTGTGGCCAGGCTTGAAGGGTTTCCACCTTCTTTGCGAGGGCCACCTAGGCATCAGTGCTAACCGGGTCCCGACTCCTTGGAAGCCATGGCCCTGCCTTGCAGAGGCTTCAGCAAATCTGAGGCTGCTGGGGGATCTAGGGCACCCCTGACTTGCTGCATGTCTTGCAGGAACCTTATTGAGCCAGACCAGTGTACCTACAACTTCACAGTGTCTCGCATTGACGTCTGCCTGAAGAAACGCCAGAGTCAGCGCTGGGGGGGACTGGAGGCTCCAGCCACACGAGGTCTGCACCCTGCCTCCTTGTCTTGCCTGTCTGCTGTGCCCCTCTGGGGCATGGGCCCTCTGTGCTGCCGGTGGCTGCTGGATGGTGCCAGATCCTCTGGCATAGGGTTGTAGGGAGGGGCTGAGCAGGTGCAGGCAGGAGGGGTGTAGAGTAGGGCAAGCCAAGTGCTAGGGGAAGGGCACTGCTGCTCCCCTTGCTCACAAGGAGAGGGGTAGAAGAAAGCCTGTGTGTGAGCATGGACTGCACAGCTCTGCTTGGCCCTGCTGCGGGCAGCATGCGGTGCTGCTAACCACAGGCCCACCCTTCCCCCTTTTTAAGGTGCAGTGGGTGGTGCAAAGGTTGCCATGCCTACAGGCCCTAGCCCTCTGGACAAGAACCCCCCAGGCAGTAACCAGCACACCCTGTCCAGTAAGGAAGAGGCCCGAGCCAGTGAGAAAGAGAAACCACGTGTGGAAGATGGGGGTCTGGATGGTGTGGCAGCTCGTACAGCCCCNGCTCGTACAGCCCCTGAGCATGTGGCAGTGAAGCAAGAGCCACACATCCCATCGGTGAGTGGGGACACATTGGATTTGACCTGGACGGGAGAAAGGGGAACCCACTTGTCCCTCTGGTGGAACCACCACCAGTGGTGGTGTGGGGACAGGCAAACTGTTTCTGGAGGAGGAAGCGACAATCCTTAGTGATAGCTGGCAGGACTGAGGGCAGCAGTTGGCCTGTACCAGTCCTAGTGGGTTATGGCATGATGACTCTAGCCCTGTGTGAGGGATGCCTGGGGCTTTTGGGTTCCCCTGGTGTTCTCAGAGAGACCCTCGATTGCAGCACCCTCACACCCGCCTCTGCTTTGGCAGCCCAAACCAACATGCATGGTGCCACCAATGACACACAGCCCAGTGAGCACCGAGAGTGTGGAAGATGATGAGGATGAGGATGAGAAAAAGAAGGTCTGCCTGCCTGGTTTCACAGGCCTGGTGAACCTGGGCAACACCTGCTTCATGAACAGTGTCATCCAGTCCCTGTCCAACACCCGGGAGCTTCGTGATTATTTCCATGGTGAGCGCACGCCAGGAGCACTGCCGAGCCCTGTT
>VWZY01002816.1:45685-57510 GCA_013399075.1 Chloroceryle aenea
GGGGGCACCTCTGGATACGGTCACTGCTGCTGCCTTGTTCTAAGTTCTGTCTTCTAATAACTCCGGTGTCACTGGCTGCGTTGCGAGCACTGTGACACATGTGCTCATGCACTCGTTCCTAGGAGCACTTGTCAGGCTGAGGGACACAATGGCTACAAATTGGGCATCTTGCAGTTCCGCAGTAGGAGCCGCTCGCTGCGTGGATGATCATATCTGTCTTTCCTGGGTTGTTGTTTTTTTTTTTTCTTCTTAATGAAATACATATTGGAAATAAAATGGCTTTAATAAAGAAAGAGGAACTGGGGATGGAAAGGGCTTCTTTGTTCTGTCTTCTCCAGAACGTTACAAGTCTAAGAGCTCAGGACAAGAGCAGCAGAAATACATGCAACATGGTGACTGGTGAGTCCAGATTGTCCACATGCTGCAAGTTGTGTGTCTGTTTTCAGTAACCTCAGTCTAAGTTTTATGAACTAACCGTATGTGCTTATGATCTTCAAAGAGGTAGTTGAACTTACTTATTGAGGAAAAAAATGCAGTTATGCTGAACAGGGAGGATTTTTTCCTCTTTGTCAGAGAAAGCTTATTGCCTAGATGCTGTTTTTTATTTTAAAATGCGATATTAAAAAGATGCTGCTGAAATCTAGTGAGGATGTGTGTTTGCTGTTTCTAATGAGTGTCTATGGGATAAATGGAATGCATAAATTAGTATGTTTTAAATAACTAACAGTAAAAGTAGTGACTGCAGCAGCAAGCTGTGTATGTTGCCCTGCAAAAGCCTGTTGAATGCACACCTGAGCCTTAAAGAGGTTTTCTGTCATAAATGCAGATGAGATTAGATAGAATAAATAACATTTCTGGGAGTACAGGGTTACTTTCCTGAATCTGCCTTTAGACTTGGTACCTTTGCCACTGCACGGGGCTTTTGGAAGTGCAGTTTTAAGTGGCTCAGCACTTTCATTGAAATAACCCCACGCAGCCTTCAAACTGTCAGGAATGACTCTGGGAGAAGCTTGGTCCTGCCCACACTGTTACCTGTGGTGTCTTTAGCTCCTTTCTGTTTATCAGAATGCTGGAGAGAAAACCCATGGAAGATTCTGCTGCTCTTCTGAGGCAGGAACCGATACGATGTGGCACAGTGCGTTTCTGATCCATGCCTGGGACTTTCAGTGCTGTGGTGGCTCATTTGGTTTAGGTGTTAGTGGCTCTTAGTGTAGTAGCTTCAACCAAATATAAAGGAAGATTTATTTTTTTTTTTTCCATGCTGGAAGAGAGGAAAAGAGAGATTCCTTTTGACAGTTTGTGTCAGAGGAAGATTTGCTACCAGGAGAAGACTGGCCTAGTGGGATTTTGATTTTGACAGTAAAAAGAACTAATTAAGATGGCACACCTGAGCAGGGTCAAGGATTTGTATCTAAGAAATTAATGCTGTGTTCCCTCTGTTTTCTGGGTTTGGAAGCGGTAGGTGGTGGTTTGGTGGTGGACCTCTTCTTGATCTTTGGGCTGCTGCCTGTGTGTTTGGGTTTCTGGTGCCTTCTGGTTTCTGCTGCACAGAAGCATGATGTTCTTGTGAGCAGCCCTTGACCCAAGGGTTGGAGTTCCAAAAGTAAAAGTGAGGGCTAACAGACAGCTGCTGGATAGCTGCTACTGAAAACAGGGGACCAGCAGACCTCCTCGCTCTCTCCCCTGACGAGATCAGCAGAAAGGAAATAGCTATTCCCCAATTTATTACAACATAATAAGCACCTATGCAGGAGCGAGGAAGAAGGCAGGACCTTTGCTGAGAGGTGAGCCCATTCCATTTGGCAGCAGCTAGTTGTGAAAGAGCATACAATCTCACAGAGCACCTGTACTGTTCGTGTCTGGCTTTCCAGCATGTGTCCTTGAGGATAATTCCTCAAGAGTCTTCACTCTGAAAGCTGTGTCTGTGAGTGCATCTCAGAGTGGACACGCACAGTGATTCTGCTCTTCTGAAAGCCTCACCGTAGTACCAAAGTCAAGCATCTGCAACTTCCAGGTAGGAAATCAGGATGAGTTAATTGCTCAATATCTGTTTCCCAGCTTCAGAGTATGTAATGGAGCATCTTTACAATTCGATGCAAGATGCGTTTTGCATGTGCTTGTGTAGGTCCTGATTGAGACACTGAGGGTATGTTAACAGGGTGTTCTCTCTTGGTTTCACCCTGGACATATGGTCACCTGGGAAAGGGTTAAAAAAAAGGTGTCCTGTAGAGGTGTAGAGTATTCCTGGGTGGCTCCTGGAGGAAGCCTCACCCAGCAAACTAAGTGAATAGTGTTACTGGTGAGGAACTGGCTTGAAAACATGTCAGATCAGAGCCTTCAAAAGGTAGCAGAACTATTATTCTGTCCAGCTGTGTGCTCTATAGGAGGTTCTGTATACTGATTTTTATAGAGCTGTTTGATTTATTAAGTGAACACTGTAAGCTGGTGCTTTTTACTAAACAAGCATTGATGCAAGGGAAGTTCCACCTCAACCCGAGGAAGAACTTCTTTACTGTAAGGGTTACAGAGCACTGGAACAGACTCCCCAGAGAGGTTGTGGAGTCTTCTTCTCTGGAGACTTTCAAGACCCGTCTAGATGGATTTCTGTGAGATCTGCTCTAGTTTTGTCCTGCTCTGTCAGGGGGGTTGGACTTTGATCTTCAGAGGTCCCTTCCAACCTCTAACACTGTGTGTGTTTGTGATGCATGTTTTAAGAATCTATTCTGTAGTAATCTTGTACAGCAACAAATGTTGCTTAATAACTCCAGAAACTATGGATACAGTGCAAGTTGCCTTATGCCTGTTCCTCTTACCTTTGATATTCTCTCCTGTAAGCCTGGTCCAGTACACTAGCCATGAACTTCCTCCATGTAAACAGAAGTTTCTGTGTGTTAGACTGCTGTCATGTAACAGTGAAGAGTGGGCAGAGTTTACTCTAGCTCCCACTGGTTTTGTTGGGAATTGGAGCTGGACTTGTGGAATGTTCTTGGGTGCCACTGAGAGCCTGAAACTGCTGGTTTCACACAGGCTGTTGCAGTCTTATCTTCAGCCACATATTTCTGTCTTGGTTGCACTTTGTTAAATCATGAAAAAACGACAGAAAAGATTCTGCTCTTGTACCCATTCTCTCTAGAACTGCAGTCATAATGCACATATAGTGATGTTTGATGTTTGTTCCTTTTTCCTCCTTTGCAGCTTGATCTAGTAGTACTGAATCACCTCTTCTAGTCCTAATCTTGTGCTGGTTTACATCTTTTCACAACCATCGTGGTATCTGACAGTGTTATATCTCAAATCTGTTTATCTTTATCAAGACTAATTAGTGTCTTAGAAACAACCAGTATACTCGCTGCAGAAACAATTTGTGGTTTTAAATAAGTCAATGAGAGAAGAATGCTGTCAGAGTATACTTTAGAGCTTTTTAATGTTTTCAGGTGTAGTCATCTTTTTTTGTTGTTTGTTTTTGTTGTCTTTTCCTTGCTCTCACTTCCTCCCTGATCATTTGTTTTCCTTTTTCTGTTTCTCTTCTGTCTTGAAACGTGGCATTTTTTATGTTAACCTCTTCCCATATTAAAAGGACATCAAGAACTGATGCTGCTGTTTGTTGCCTTTCTTCTTTCCAAAGCTCTGCTTCTTCATATGTGTAGTTTCCTGTTTGAGCAATCTCTTGATTCTAGCACTCTCCTTTTGCTTGCTCTCTTCAAATCGATAAGGCTGTCCTAGTCCTAATAGCAATGGGCTGGATGCTGCATCTGTTGCTCCTCTGTTGTGCTTCCCATTAGCTGCCTAGAATAGAACTGCATGGCCTGACAGAATATGCTGCTCGGTTCTTCCACCTCTGTGGCTGCAAAGCAGGGCCACACACATTGATTTTAAGCTTCTCTCACTAATAACTGCATGCTGCAAACGAATGAAATGTATGACTTGGTTTTGGCTGTTGTGGGACTTGTCTGGTCTGGGTGAAGTACAGAGCTAGAAGATTTTATGTGGCAGTGAGCTCTTTGAATAGTGCAGTAGTTAACCCTGGTTATCATTCAGACTTCCCTGAGCTGCTAAGGGTTAATCTGAGAAATGTGTAGTAGCGTAAGATGCCTTGGAAAACTAAAGCATCTGGGCATCTGGCTGTCCCATGTTTCCTAGTTGTCTACAGTACTCGGTATGAGAAATTAGTTACTGGAGTTAGGAATATTTCTGCATCAGAGGAATGCTGTAGTTAAGGCTTTCACTTTCTCTTTCCTTAAGGAACCCTGAGGACCTGGCAATATGAATAATTCTCTGGAGAACACCATTTCCTTTGAAGAATACATCCGTGTGAAGGCGCGATCAATCCCGCAGCACAGGATGAAGGAGTTTCTGGACTCCCTTGCTTCCAAGGGTCCGGAAGCTCTGCAAGAGTTTCAGCAGACGGCCACCACCACAATGGTCTATCAGCAGGGTGGCAACTGCATTTACACGGACAGCACAGAGGTGGCTGGGTCTTTGCTCGAACTTGCTTGTCCTGTGACAACCAGTGTCCAGCAGCAAACTCAGCCAGAGCAGCAGATACAGGTTCAGCAACCCCAGCAAGTCCAGGTAAGCATCTTAAATCATCTTTAAATATATGACTTGCTGACTCGTGGACTAGTGTTCAGAGCCAGCTGCTGTCTAACCTGAAACCACAGGCAAGCACTTAAGTAGTAAGACCACTGAACTTTATATACAATCACACTATGTCCCTTTAAGGAATTTGGTAGTAAATTTCTCCTTCAACCCTGGCTCCATTGAGCCCTGCTATAGGAGGTATGGGATACATAGCAGTGTAGTGGCATAACCTCTTGGAGAAATGGTTCTGGCATGTACACAGCTCCCCAAAGCCTTGCGCTCCTTGTGAAGCTGCTATAAATGTCACTCATTTCTGCTGGTCTTTTGTGAAGCTGCTATAAGTGCCCCTCCTTTCTGCTGGTCTTTATCTGGTTGTCCAGGGTGGCCCTGGGATCTAACTTCCCTTCAGGTTTTTAATGAAATCAGTACTCTTAGAATATTCAAATTCATTAAAGTGGTAGTTCTTGGACTGCCTTTTAAGTGAAGGGGAAATGCAGGAGGCTGAACTTAGGATATGAACCAAGGGAAGGCACCTTTCAGTAAAGGAACTCTTAAAATATGCACGCGTGTCAAGGAAGATTATCCCTTTGCACAGTGGAAAGAGTCTTCTCCATTAATTTTTTTTAACAGGTGTTACAATATTTTTAAATTATTTTTTTAAGTATTAAATGAGCCAATCTAGCACCAGGGGTGAAACAAAACAAAAACAGACAGACATAAAACTTAGGATAACTGCTTTAGTTCTCAGACACATTTCATAATTCAAAGAGTTTACAGGTGACAGGGCATTTACTGAAGTTTTCTTATGCTGCATCTCCAAAGAGCTGAACTCTGTCAATAGCTGTAATTCTGATACACTTCAGGTAGGAATCTTTCTGCTCTCTGTAGCATGAATGTAAAGTTGTTAGCCATCTTCTTTTGCAACAAAAGAGGGTATAGAGACAGGAGTGGCTAAAGATAAGGTGGTGTGAACTTGCTGCAGTGCAGCAGACTTGTACTTGCTTGCATGCTTTTGTCCTACATCAAAGACTAACTTCCCTCTTTTGCTGGGTAAATTGTCTCCAATTACTGTCTCTATTGAGTAAATGAATGCTTAACTGGGGCTTCTGTAACCTGTTGCCCTGTGGTAACTTCTGTCACTAGGCTTCTGAAGAATAAAAGCCTCTAGTCTCAGATGTGACTTGGATATCTGCACAAATCTTATTAAAGCTGGTGCTTTTGGTTCTGGCTGCTAGCAGGTTTTTTGTGAGAAGTTTCATTTTTCAGTAGAAGAACTAGGAGGGTTGACTTCTTTGTATGACCCACCATTAAAGATGTGAAAGGCTCCCAAACCATTTGTAGAAGTTGGAAGGAATCTCATTTTTTGATTTTCCTTTCCTGCTCCCTCTTTTCAGAACTACTCAGGGTTTAAGCTTGACCCTTAGAAGTCTTCTAGTAACAGAGATAGTGAGGGAGGTCATATATCATATGCTCCAGAGAAAAATAGTCTCTTGACCTTCTTGAAAATAACCATAGAATTGCTGCCAGAGACCTGTTCCTGTTTTTTAAACTGAATGGCCTATACACTGAACATGAAATATCTGATTAAAGTCAGAAGAAAGAATGTTGTCTACACTCTTCCCCTTGGTTTTGGTGTGACTCTGCTTTAAAATACCTGCTTTCACATCTGTTGGTACAGATCAGAATTAAGTGCTTGTGTTGCCTACTCTGCTGCACACTTCAGGATGTTACAAACCACCAGAACACTTGGGTGGCACGTCTGGTACTAGGTCTGGATGCAGCTTTTGTGCATCAACTGGATTCACATGTATTTGAGCATCTAGCTCAGAACTACTTTGGAATTTTCTTTGCAAGGATGATGCGGAGAGGAATGTCTTTACCCCTTTGCAAGAATGTGTTTCCTTCTGTCAAGATTTCTTACCAAGATGTGATTTATATTAAACCTGTGACTTAATATTCACCTGTCTCAAGTCTGTCACTGTAGCAGCAGGAGCAGAGTGTCTGAACAAAGCTGAATTTTGTGGTGGCGCTGGGGGTGACCGTGTTCCAATAGAGCAGTGCACATGATCCAGCTGGCTCACTTTGCTGAAATACCACTTGTGTGCTACTGTGAGGAATTTTGCCATCTGCAGAAGCCTCTTAGCTTTTGATCAAATCTGTGTCATCCCAGTACTTGACTTGATAATCTGTTTAGTTCTTGCTAATCCAATTGCAAATCAGTAGCAGACCCTTTGAATGACTACCCTTATTCCTGGCAGTGAGACAGTGGTGCTGAAGGTGATTAATAACATGACCAGTCAGATGACCTCACGGTGCTGTTGACAACCTCGGGACCATAAAGATAGACAGCACTCGGGTTTCATCCTCGATTTTATTTACTGTGACCAACCGAAGGTGGTGCGTGACTGTTTGCTGCTTCTATTTATCCTGACAAAATACATTTCCTGTTTGAAGAGGTTGCCACCTTAGGGTTTTCTTGCATAAAAGGTTCACCAAACTGTTGGCAAATGTTTATTTTTAAAGGCTGAGTGGATGCAACTCATGGCTTACATACTAGTCAGTCCTACGTGCAGTTGTCTTGGAGCTCCTTCTGTGCCCAGTGGCACAGCAGTCCCATTAGTGATTTTAAGAAAAGTTTAGTTTGTCAGCTTGTCATACGCTGTGCTGCATTGGGGGTGTCTGGGAATGGATGTGTTTTGCTCCAGTTAAATACAAGTTTTACCAGCTCTGCCTTTGTGACATTGCTGCAACTTGGTCTTGTGCATTGAGGCCCTTGAATTGGTGAGGCCAGCAAGAAGAGGTGTTGGCACTGACTTTCTTACTGAATGTGGCAGTTTTCTGCAAAGGTCAGTGTACCTCTTGTGCGTCTTCGTCTTCTGCCAGAAGATTTAACTGAAAAAAAAGTCAAAGGACAGAGGGTATCTTTCACACACAGTGCATGTGGGAAGATCCAGAGTTTCAGGTTTTTATTAAAGCAGTCAGATGGCTAGGTGGCAAGATCTTCTTGGGCTGGGCTTGAGGGGAGGATGCTACAGGTGAGCAAGGTCACAGAGCTATATAGGGAATGGTTAAAAGCCTGCATAACAAGTCTTTCTGTTAAGGCTTGTGCCTTTCTAATTGCTGAGAGATCCTTATGTATTTACTGTTAAGCATTTCCAGTCTTCCCCCAGTCTATTCTGTGACTTAGTGTCCAGCTTCCTATACTGGTCTTATAAAGGACATAAGGCAGGGAAGGATGCCTTTAAGTAGCTCAGAATAAAATCTTACCTTTGGCTGTGCACTGAATGCATCTTTCCCTTGCATATGAGGGACAAGGCTCCCCCGGCCTCAGTTTTGGTTCTGAAGTCCAGTCTGGAGGTGGGGGTCCTATTTGCTTACCTTTGAAAAGCATCCCAATATTTTGCTCATGTAGCAGTTAGTATTAATTAGTGTTTGCTAGGGCTGAGTGTGCCACTTCAAGGAATGGTTCTAGTTGAGAGGGGTGTTTTCAAGGTGGCATCTTCTTGTATATATAAGTAAGGTTCCTCTTTGTGAGGCGAGTTGTTTTATTTTCCCCAGTTCACATGTTTTGACTGTTTTGGGCCTAAACCCTGCCCTAGAGTACAGCTTGGCAACATAATCTTGATATTGTAACTGTTTAAACACATGCAAGGCTTAATTTGTTCTGTGGAATTCTCTCTGATGTTGTTGATGAAGGAGCAGATGAAAAACCTGGAGTAAGAATCTGTCTGGCAGTTGTTCTGAAAAGCTGACCTGTACACTCCCCCCACAGGCCTTGTTTACTTAGATAGCAAAGAACTTCCTGTAAAGTACTTGAATAACAAGTTCCAGCATTTCCTGCTACTTCAGTGATCAGTCTTTTCACCTACTCTGTACTTCAGATCTGGTTTGTACTTGTATGTATGCTTTCTGCCATAATGGTAGAAGGAACTCCTTATTACAGTGTTAGTTTTTAGTGTTGGAGTTGCTTTAGCTTAGGACTGTTACTGAGGGGAGTGTATTTTAACCTTTCTTTCCTTAAATTGGGCTATAAAATAATTATGATATTGTTCTTATGCTCTTACTAACTTTTTGTCCAGGTGTTTGAATTCTTTTGGCGTACTCAGGTGTGGAAGTTTGAGATGCACCTATATTACTTGTGAGCAAGGATTTGGAGAGCAAGTTTTTGCAAGTTTGCCACCTGCCCCCACTTACCTCTTATAGGCTTGGAGCATGCCATTTGGGATTCCCTTCAGATGAAACTAACCTATAACATGCCATCTTACTGTGCCTGGGTGTTTGTCTAGCTTGGCAAGGCTAGACCTAACTAGCCTTTTGGAATTCATAATGTGAACACATTAGTAGGTTGTCTTTGGTCTTGCTTTGAAGGTCTGCTCTTGCTGTGTCTTACTACATGCTAGTGTAAATGTAGCTTCAGAAACCAAGATGTGTTTGTGAAAAGAGGTATCAGAGAGCCTGTCAGGTGCTCTAGAGCAAGATAGTTCTTAGAACATCCATGGAGGCAAGAGGTGGTATGTGTGCTCATTTGGAGTTAGGCTTTAGGAATCCAGTCAGCTCACAGGTGAGATTTTTCGTTGCTTGGGAATTCTTTCAACTTGTCTCAGACCTGCAGTCTGATTCCTTGTTGAGCATAGACTCTGCACAGAGCAAATAGGTTATGAATCCTACTTGAAAGTTTGTCAGAGTTAATCTGTCAGCCATGAGGAGATAAAACCCCCTAACTTTTGAAAACTAGGCTTCAGCTGTTCTCATGCTCATTTTCTCTTTGAATGTACTTCTAGACATCATGTTTTTGAGCTTAATGTGACAGAAGATTTACTTTAAGGGAATCTTATAACAGGAGGGCAGAACTCAATTTTTGATTCAGTGCTGACTTTTAATGCTTTTGATTCTCGAGTCAGTACTGGTAACTTGACGTGTTGCCCTCTGGTACCAGTATAACCCAGGAATTCCCAGCATAACATGTTCTTGCTTTAATCTTCAGCATAAGGTGAAGATTTAAAGTCCTCCCTGTTGATCTTTGGCTGTAAATTTCAAGCATTCCTCTTTTCAAAAGACTTTCTACAAAGTCAACCACTGATGATATTTAGTGTAGTTCTTTGTCCTTTTTTCCTCAGCAAGCTTGACAATGGGGTCATCGTAAGAAGCTCTAGTTTCAGACTGGGTTGTAGTCTGTAAATCTAAAATGAATGCTTGTAGCACTCCTGGGTGAACCCTATTTTCAAATAGCAAGGGATCTACTGCAAAAACCCCAGTTGTTAAAAGTGGATGTTGAATTCACAAGGGGTGCATAACGCGCAGCAGGTAGAAGCAGTCTTTAGTCAGAAGCACATCTACAGTTTGCAGCATAGAGAACTTCCAGTGATAGTAGAGTCCTGACTTCAGCTTGTTTGAGTCCAAACTCATACTTTGGTGTTAACAGCAATGCTGTGTGAACTCTAAAGCAGTAGCAAGACATCCTAATTGTACGGATCAGGATTTAGTCTTGGGAGAGTACTGTGGGGCCTCGGGTTGTGATGGCCCATCTGATGAAAGTGATGGAAATTGCCTGTGATTTTTTCAGACAGTAGGCTCAGGCTTTAAAATGGGTAATGGTTCAGACCTGTGCCAGGGGAGGTTTAGACTGGACATTAGGAAGCATTTCTTTCCTGAGAGGGTGGTGAAACACTGAAACAAGCTTCCCAGAGAGGTGGTGGTTGCCCCAAGCCTGTCAGTGTTTAAGAGGCGTTTGAACAATGCCCTTAACAACATGCTTTAACTTCTGGTCATGCAGTTAGACTAGCTGATTGTTGTAGGTTCCTTCCAACTGAAATAGTCCATTCTAGAAAACCAAAAGGAAGAAAATGCTGTCTGTATTAGACTGTGTCTCTTGCTGACAGTGCTTCTTGATGAAACCTTTTCCGTTACCTTTACAATTGCGCTTCTGTCACAAATTGTTTCAGTACAGGAGCAGATTTTCAATTCTTAACTGCTAGCAAAAAAATAGTCTTTACTTGGTGTATGTTGCAGTACTAACAGGAACTGTAATGTAAAAATTTGTATGCAAAGAAGGTTGGGGGTACTTTTAAGGTGTTCTCAGTCAGCTTATGCAGATTCTGAAAAGACACTGCAGAAGTACAAGATAAATGACAAGTTTACCTCTCTGTGACATGATTTTGAATCCTAGCAGATAAAGCAAGCGTTTATTGTGTGAGACTGAAAATACATCAGTGCAGTAATGCACTTTAGTTTGTCCACTCTTGGGCCTTTACCTTGCAGACAGTCTTTTCAAGAAGGACGTCCATTAATAATGAGGACTATATCAGTAATTTTCAAAGTTGTATATTTTGGAGAGTACTTGTCTTAGGGGTGGAATTGAATCTGGCTTTCTTAAACTGAACTCTTAACTGGGATCTGTGCTTGAGCCTGTTTGTTCAAGAAAGTCCACATCATCTGGATTACTGTACACTGCATATAGCTCCCAGTAGGAACCTGTAAAAATACCCTATTCTTCCTAGAGATAGAATTAGCTCTTAACAGGAGGTGACTTCAGAACTGGTCTGCAAGTAGTGCATTTTGCTACCCTGCTTTTTTTACTTGGCAGATCCTAACTGGCTGCAGGTAAATCCTTAACATATTTTTAAGTCGTCTTAGTGGTGATGCTGGGAAGGGAGATTTCATCTGTGCACGGTGCAGGCCTGCATAGTAGTTCTTGTGGTGTTGTCAGGCTGGGTAGTGTGGTTTCTGCAGATGTCATGTTAGTGAGATTGACTTCACAAAGTGAGGTAGAAAAAAAGGAGAGAGAGAGAAAAATGAGTAGGAAGACTTACTTCATAGTTTTGCAGCTAAATAAATCTGTTGCCTTCAAACTCTGTATGTCCCTCTTAGGTACCACTAATGAAACTCTAAATCCCTCAGTCGAATTTGAAAGGAGCATTAACTCCTTCCCTTAAGCTATAGTGTTAAGGAAGCCTGGAGAAGCAGATGATTATGGGAACATGACTTCTAGGACAAGGCAAATAACAAAGTGGCTGTGCAAGTATGAGGGACAAAGTGATGATCTCTGGATGAAGAGAGCAGACCTCACTTGGTGCCGTGGGAATGAAGGTACCAGCTGGGCTGGGTTCAAGGCCTGGAATATGAAGTTATTGAGACCTCAGTTTTGTTTTGGTGGCTACTTCTGACTGCTGGCTTTGTCTGCTCCTGGGCTACTGATAGACAGAGTGACAGACCTTGGACAAATGAGCACTGAGTGTGCTCACAGT
>VWZY01002819.1:0-56626 GCA_013399075.1 Chloroceryle aenea
TTTACAAAGGTCTGTAGGGAAAGAATGAGGGGCGATGGTTTTAAAAGAGAAAGGAGTGGATTTAGATGAGATGTAGGAAGAAGTTCTTTACCATGAGGGTGATGGAGCACTGGAACAGGTTGCCCAGAGAGGTGGTTGAGGCCCCATCCCTGGAGACATTCAAGGTGAGGCTTGAAGAGACTCTGAGCAACCTGCTCTAGTTGAAGATGTCCCTGCTCTCAGCAGGGGGTTTGGTCTAGATGACCTCTAGAGGTCCCTTCCAACCCAGACATTTCTGTGATTCTATGAATTAAAATTGTTTCGCTGTTCTTTACTGAAATATTTGACCTACAAAAATATTTAAATCATGGATGTGTTTCAGTTTGCAATAAAAACATTCAGTATCTACTTTGGGGTGAGCTGAATCACTCTGTATGCTGCCTAACTGTACTGACTAGATATCTATGAGCTATAACAGGAACTTAGACACCTAGCACAGACATCAACACCTATACAAACATAACTGCCACTGGGTTTTTTTTAAATTGGAACCAAATTTCACTCAAGATATCATTTCTAGCATTTCTTCTTTCTCTAGAAAATGCATGTGCAATAAATGGGAAATTGTAAAATGATATTAATAAAAGCACAACCGTGTGGAATTAAATCTCACAGAATCTTTTGTATATTGGAAACATGTACATTATTAGAAATTCATAGATGTGAAATTAGGTACAGAAGTGTTGTTACATCCCTTCTTAAATGCAAAATGAACATACTGAAAATACTATGATTAGCAAAAAGTAATTAAAAACTAATAAAAGACTTCCCATAAAAGCTACAAAGTTCAAACAAAATGTATTCTCTGCTTCCAAAAGGATCCATGTACATGAAAATGTCGTATCAATAGGCAGGGATTAATATCGCTTATTAGATCTTACATATGTAACATTAAAAATTGTCAAAATATTTTACCTTGAAGCAATAAAAGATTAGGATGTATACTCTGACTGGAAGTAGCCAACAGGAAAATTCCATGCAGGAGGGAATTCCAGCTGTGGAAGTCTTCTGTATGTCACCTGCTCAGGAGAGCAGTTTCAACTTGCTAAAGGAAAGGGAGTGTAACTAAACTCTACATTGTATTGTCCCTTAGAGATTATACACCAGTATCATAAATTAAAGCAGTTTATAGGATGCTTCAATTAGTGCCTGTATCAGGGCAATTAAAAACCAACCAACAGCAACAACAACAAAAAACACAACAAAAGAACCACAAACAACAAGAACAACAAAACTGCGAGTTCTACACAGTTCCAAAATAGCTCATCCATGAGTACCCATACAAAATGAAACTGAGGCAAATAAAAGAATCCACCTGTAGGTTTTTAGAAACATGGTTATGTTCTTCTTCATCAGGAGTGCAGTGACTGTGAACATGCTTGTCTTAAAAGTATCTGTATTTGCTCATCATAACATTTCCAACCTTGACAGGTTGGAATAATAAACCTTTAGATTACATCTTTCTTCATTTTATTTAATTTATTTTCCCTCTTAGTTCTGCTATAATACTACCACTTAATACCAGTAATGCCATATATTCATTTAAAAAATGTATATAGCAGCATTCATTCTATTGAATTACCAAACTACTAAAATCATCAATGTCATACAAGGGAGAAAACATGATGGTGATCAAAATGTATTGATATGATCCTCTGCAGAGTTAGATACTAGCCATCTAGTGGCTAAGAATTCTAGAAGAATTCTAAAATAATTCTTTTAAGTTACGGACACTAAAACTTCCTGGGGGGTTTTTCCCTTACCTTCTCCCTTAACATGTTTGTAAAAATTCTCTTATTAGCCTTCCTGACTCCATCATAAACTCTGCCAGTCCTTCCAGTACTGCTACATTGTATATCTTGATCTTATCTATGGGTAGACAATGATCTCGATAGATTTTATGCTGGATCTACAGTTCTTGCTATTCATTTTTTACATTTGGTCTAACATTTCAGAATATAAATAGAATGTACACTTGAACAAAAAGAGACCTGGAGTAAGAATGGAAAAGTTTATCCAGAGAGATTAACTACAGAACTGTGAATTCAGGACCACACTGGGGAAGATTTATTACAAAACTTTGAGAATTGCCTTGACCTTAACAATGTGATTTCTACCAGATGTCCTGAATACTGCCCATATTGCTACTGTTACATACTGTAAAACTTTCAAAGAAATCTAAGGAATTCCACATTTGCCTAAATTTTGATTGAAAGCATTTATCAGAAACAAGAATATAAAAATAAGTCTAAGAAAGGTAGAAAACAACAAAATGAAGGTTAAGTATTAAACCTCATGCATTTAAAGGGGCAAATACAAAGAATTGAGGCAGCAGTCAACCATCACTAATACTGAATAGCATAAACTAAATGTTGCAGTAATCATTAATTTGCATTTCATTTTGAAAGACAAAAGGAAGAAAAGTTAAATATGTCCCCAAAACACTTAGGTTTTCTATTCTAATAGGATAAAGAAGGTAACTGGGGAGTCTAGGAATGCTTGTCTCTGCTTGGGACATCAATAGAAAAACCTCCACATAGTAATTAAAAGTAGTGTAACTAAAATTACAAATAAGCATAGACTAATTGGATGTTGCATTGACCTATGTGTAACAAATACTTGCCATTTTATTATCTGCACTGGTTGTCTGAAATAAATACCTTCTAACACGGTAAGAAGTGACCTTAGAAGTATGTAGGCCCAGAACCCTGCTATTGAAAGCTCCGTATAATACAATCATGTCACAAAAAACCTAAGACAGTTTCTCTTTAAACAATGCTATTTGTAATGAAAAACAGAACTAGTGCAACTATTTTTATTGATAAAGTATTCCATTTGTTATTTAAATTACAATGTGAAAACAAAGTTAAAATTTTTACTGAAGCTTCATAATGTGTTTCAATTTTTTTAATACTTTCTGCATCACAAGTTATATCTAAGTGTGATCTGATTTTGCACAGGAAGCCAAATGAATTACAGGGCTCTGCACAAGGACTGAAGTAGATGTGTGTGATTCTCACTGTGCATTGAGGCCAGCAGGCTAAACTGTGGCTTTGCTGAGAGCAAGACACTGCTCTGAGAAACAGATGAAGAAACAGATTGCAACTCACAGACTGACAATCTGCTTGCTGGGTTTCTCATACTTTAGAGGAGAAATACCTTGGGCCAGGCCTATACATGCTGTAGCTGCAGTAAGTAAGAGTGAGCAAAGAATGAAGCCATTCCCTGACACAGCCTGCCAAGCATAGAAGGGGAAAAAATACAGCTCCATGCAGGTTGCTCCACCCTCCCATGCTGTGTAGTGGCAGCAGCCAACAAAGAGCAAAAAAGGGCCAACTCATCCTTCTCTACTACCCTCTGCCAGTTCGCATTATCTCCTATTCTGTAGTCCTGTTAAAAATCCAAAACTCTTTTAACATGTAAATTTAAAAAAGACTAAACAGTAGCATTTAGTCAAGAACCACCCATTTTTCTTTAGCCTGTAACATACTAGTAGGGCAAAAAGCAATGTACATGACTGCACATGGCAAAATGATGAAAAGTCTCCAAGATACATGAAGAACTCCCAAGTTATTTTTCCTGAACCACTTTGAATGAAACCAAGCCCATCTCTATCCAATAATTAAAAACTGGTTGGTCAATAAAAATATGTTGTGTACATACAGTTAATAAAATTAAGTAAAAATACTGGTTTTGTTAGAAGCCCCTTACTCTTTTTATGTGTTAAATCATTTAATGTACATTTAAGGATTTGGTATACAGGGATTGAATTATACATTCTGTTAGAGGAACAGTGGGATTTTGCTCTCATGTTTTCATGTTTATACTGGAAAAAAATAAAAGCCAGTGAAATAATTTTAAAATCTGTGGAAATTCTCTTTGCTATCTATTGCACACCTAAAAATATATTTTCTTTTTTAATATAAATCACAGTTAATATATTAATAGATGACAATTCCAGGAAATTAAATCCCAGAAGAAACAGAGAAGAAAATTTCCCTTACACTTCAGTCTCCTAAACTCTGAATGTTTCCTGAGGTATCTCAAAATGTCCTTGTTTCATACTAAAACAGATCCTATCCCTGCACTAATGTTTTGGCTGGAAACAGTAGCCTACCACATATGTAGCACAGCTTCAGATGTTCTAGTGTATCCCACCTGGAATTTAGATGTATCTCCTTCACAGGTCTTTGTTACAAAACCTGTCACAGGTCTTTGTTACAAAGTCCATCAACCTGTGCAAATGCCTCAGAAACTCAAGGGCATCTAAAATGCTAATAAATATACAGGTTTAAGCAACTAAATTGCTCTATCCAGGTGTTTACAGAGGATTACACAGGGTCTAGTATGTTGCAATGCCTTATTAAAACTTTTGCATCTGAGGAATTCACAGTCAGTTTATTCACCCACAATCTTCATATTCCAGAGAAAAGTATGGAGATTGAGGTAGAGGGCCACAAATTGACCCAGAGCCTTCAATGCTTCTCTTGAAATGAAACAAGTTACATGGTCCACACAATCAAACGTCACTGATTTGTTGTCATTGCTTTAGATTAATCAGTTTGGGTATGGGGTTTTCTTACAGAAAACAGAATTACAGATCTCTGGGTGCATCTGACCTCTTAATTAAGCATATATCATCTTTTGTACTTTGCACATACACTGCTTTAAACATGAGTGTAAATCCTCATAGGAACTCATTCATATATTTATATGTGTATTTAAATAGCTTTCCAGAAGAGTGTTGCTTTCCCAAACTGTTGTCATAATTTAATATAAGGACTTAAAACTTACAAGTCAGCCCTTCAAAGGTAAATAATTTACTCTGAAACTAACATCAACAAATAGGTTCAACTATGAAACAACCATACAAAGCCTTGCCCGATTTTTCCCACAAGTGCCATAAAATTCACTAAGAGAAAAAAGATGTTACAAAAATGTAAATAGGAGATCAAAGCTCAGATAGTTTGTTCCATGCTTTAGATAGCAATCGATGTGAATCTGTCAATTCATGAATATTAAATTTCATTCACAAGGAACATAATTACTGCAAAGCAAATTTCCACAAAAAAAAGGCACCAAGACATGGAGGGTCCAGTCATATAAACTGAGTTGTCTCCAGCACTTAATAGAAACACTAAGGGAAAGTGTACTGCTACTTACATCAATGTATCAGGCACAGTATTAGTCCATTTTATGATGAAAGACTTAAGACTTTTCCAACTGAATGCCAGGAAGAGCATTGTCAAAAGGAAAAAGAAACAGCAGCATGGACCTTTCTCACCAGAACAGAACAGGTATAGTTCTGGGGCACCATATTAGGAAATGAGCAATAATTATAATCAATGAAACACCAGGATTTGCTGCCAAATGCAATGTCTCCTAAAAACTCTGTTAAAAAAAAAGAAAAATATGTCCCTATTTTTTGTTGTTGCTTTCGCTTTACTGTAACTCTCAAATGCAGTTTTTCAAAAGTTTTTAGTCTAAGAAACTGTATACAAAAAAATACTACTATAGCTCTACTTTACTAGTACTAATTGGTCTCCTTTGCAAAAATCTTCAGATCACCCCAACCAAATTCAAATTCAGACTTCTATGCCAAACAATTCTGGCCTGTCTAAAACTTTGCTACTTTCAGCACGTGTTGATTTCCTAAAGAGTATCAAGATGACTCCATTTCATTACCTTCTTTTGTTTCCATGTGTTCTGGACCAAGATAGATCCAATGTTAATCTTGCATGTCATTCTGGACTTCATCCCTAATTACTAGCATCAGTTAGATCATGAAACTTCAAAACAAGGTATGTGACAATTCCTAGCACATGCAATTCTTTCTTGAAAACATTTTCTGTAATGCTTAGTAGCTTCTACTTTGAACATTCCTGGTCATGTCAATTAAATCATTAAGACTCCCTCTAAAAAGCAGTATGTTCAATCCATTATTGAATACTTTTTAAATGTATTCAACTAATTTCTTTAAAATTGGAAATATTTTAGCAGCTGTATGTTAAACTTCTACTTTTAATGTATGAAGTTATGTTTACAGAAGCCACAGACATTTATCATGTAAGTAAGAAATATCATAAATAAAACAGTACATTTTCTACTTCATTTCACTTCTCTTTAAGCTAAGTGCACTTCCAGGAAAAAAAAAAAAAAAAAAAAAAAAACTACAGNACTACAAGAAAAAAAAAAAAAAAAAAAAAAAAAGACTACAGTTGAGTTTAAATTTAAAACCTAAAATACTCAAATTCTGAGTAACAAACAGTGACTGTCATGACACATCTGTATACACAAAATACATGGTTAATGTGTTCTGTGTACACAAAGTAAAACACTGCTGTTTAATAAAAAAAAAGAAAACCAAAAGTAAATACACTCTCCCTGGACATAGAGAACTTAGGATATGATGACATGAAAGTAACAGTGGAAGAATATAGCACAGGTATTAGCCCTGAAGAAAGTCCCTACACAATCATGCAGTCTAACCGGGTTATAAATGTCTGGTCATTGTACTGAAGTGAACTTACTTCTGAACTTAAAAAAATGGGCATCACATTTTAAGAAGACTCGTACTTTAAATGCAACCAATTGTCTAGCATTCTACTTACTAAGCAGCCTATTCAAATACAGTACATAAAGCAATCATATGGTGTGTTTTGATTTTGGTCAATGAGCTAGTAATTAAACAGTAGTACAGTAACTAATTCAGCTGGAACATGACAACACTTCAGTAAACTATGAGCATCTGAGCTGTTGTTTGCAGCACCAAAACCAACTTAAAAGTAACAAAGACTTTATTACAGAATTTAAAGGGCCTAATTTGGATAGTTACACTAAATTTTCTCTGATGGTGAACATCGAAATAAAATAAATACATTGACAAGGAGGTACTGACAATAGAATTGGAAAAGTATTTTAATTTAAGCAATTTCTATTTTTCTAGGCCTTTTCTTTCTTTCCAGAAAATAAAAAAAGCAACAACCAAAACCCAAACAAACAACACAACGCAAATTAATTCAAGTTCTAGGTCAACAGAGTTTCATTTCATTCTCTCTTCTTTTGCTATGCCTACTGTAGTATTGGGCACTAGCACTGGACTGTGTGCTGCAGACCTCGTTTTAATGCTGTAAAATGTCATAAATGCTTGTGATAATGCTATTACTTAAGAGCATGATGAAACAACATCAAAACCATGCTGTAGATTGCCTCAGATATGACTAATCACTGAAGTTAAGTCCTTTCACCCAACGTGGCCAGTAACCTAGTTTCACTCCCCTGAATCCAGGTATCTTGAAAGTAATGGTGCTATTACCTAACCTGCTCCTTAAGTTTTACACCTCCTCTACCTTGATCCTCTCTCATAAAAAAAATCCCCTTTGTTTTGTAGCTTCATTACTATGGCATGCTTAATTTCTCCTACAAGTGAGGGTAGAAACTATGGGTGAGGGTAAGGGTTGAAACTATGACTTTTTCCACAAAATTCCACAATACAATGCCTTGTCCGTGATTTAACATCTCCATCTGTGATTAAAAGTAGTAATTTGAAGGTGAAATATCAAAGGGTGAATAATTACTATATTGTGCATATCAGTTCAGAAATAAAAACATAAGTTCTGCACCACAGCTAGTAACAGAATGAATAAGTACCTTACTGACGCATTCAAGGCAAGAAATTCAGTATCACTGTATTAATAAAATGACTGCCTGTGACTTTAAATACAGGCACACTTGTACTTGGCGAGAGAGAGTAAACGATTTATTGTTACTATGAAGGATGCAGGAATGGAAATGAAGATGAGAGGGGCGATGATGATGACACCAAAGAAGAGGTTAATATCCCCAGCATCTGATGGGGAACGGTGACCCTACCTCAGTAAGCTGGATAAGGGAATAGCTCCAGATCCACTGCCCAGGATCCCTCCTTTCCTCCCAGAGAGCAGTTTCTCCACCAGAGCCACATTCCCAGTGCGAGCAGCTTCCAGCAGTTCCTGGTCCTTCCCCATGGTCAGGAACCAAGCAAGACCCCAGGCACTCCGTTGTGCACCAGGAGAGCTACACCCCGGGCCACAGCGGCCCCCTCGCTCCACAGAACGATTTCCCCTACCCAGACACTGCCTCAGAGCAGAGCAGAGCAGAGCANGGTTTCTCAGGGAGGGCGGGCAGGTCGGAGGTGGGTGCTGAGGCGCAGCCCCCCAGGGCGAAGTAGCAGCGGGTAGGGTTGAGGACACCGTGTCGTTACGCGTGTGTGCGTGACGAGATCCCTAACCCCACGCGGGGACACGGCAAAACACTCCAGCACAGATACCACCCTGCTTCCAAGGGTGAGCAGACTGGGGTAGACAAAAAGGAAAATCCGGGCCCTGCTGAGGTCAGGAGCAAAACTGAATTGCTGGCTCAGCGAATCAGGCAGGCGGCACCGCTCTCACCCATCAAATATAGTGGCTTTTTAATGTTTCAGAGGTGTAACTGCATATATTTGGTGTCAGATCCAGTCAGCCCTTATGGTACTTGGTTCTGTTACAGGTTTTGAACATGCAGTCTTTTGAATTGTGTGCCTTTTCTGGGCACCAAAAGTAATCCTTCCTGAGGTGTTTCAGGTTTGTAGAAGCTGTGCTGAAATTACTTGGCGCTGGCCAGCTCATAGGCACATCCTTCTTTAATGCACCATTTGACACTGCACATACATGAAAAGTCAAATTACAGCCCCATGTTCCTGTTTTGGTTTAGTAATATGTGTAGGTACAACAGGCAAATAAATTAAGACCGCTTAGTGTTTCCCCCACCCAGATCGGGGGCATTCTCCCGTGAACTGTGCTCACAAGNACACACCCCAAGCTCCGGCCCGCAGGACAGGGTGGGGGGAGCGGGCAGCTTCAAGCCCCGTGGCCGTGGCTGACCGAGCTGAGGGGGGATAACGACCCTCACGGACGGACGGATGGAAGAGGGGAGGGACGGAGGGTGGAGGCGCAGCCCTGACTTNAACCCCACGCGGGGACACGGCAAAACACTCCAGCACAGATACCACCCTGCTTCCAAGGGTGAGCAGACTGGGGTAGACAAAAAGGAAAATCCGGGCCCTGCTGAGGTCAGGAGCAAAACTGAATTGCTGGCTCAGCGAATCAGGCAGGCGGCACCGCTCTCACCCATCAAATATAGTGGCTTTTTAATGTTTCAGAGGTGTAACTGCATATATTTGGTGTCAGATCCAGTCAGCCCTTATGGTACTTGGTTCTGTTACAGGTTTTGAACATGCAGTCTTTTGAATTGTGTGCCTTTTCTGGGCACCAAAAGTAATCCTTCCTGAGGTGTTTCAGGTTTGTAGAAGCTGTGCTGAAATTACTTGGCGCTGGCCAGCTCATAGGCACATCCTTCTTTAATGCACCATTTGACACTGCACATACATGAAAAGTCAAATTACAGCCCCATGTTCCTGTTTTGGTTTAGTAATATGTGTAGGTACAACAGGCAAATAAATTAAGACCGCTTAGTGTTTCCCCCACCCAGATCGGGGGCATTCTCCCGTGAACTGTGCTCACAAGATGTAAAGCACAGCAATAGCAAATAAAATTGTGGTAGGCAAGAGTTTATTGTTATGTTTCCAGAGAGAGTGTTAATTACCTCAGACCTATGGCACACTCAAGTCAATGGAAAGATCCTTGTTGATTTCACAAATGATTGGCTTTCACCCCGTCAGTAACAGGTTTTCATATTTGTATTAGGTAATCAAACAATTTTAATCTCTTAAAAATCAATATATATTTATTTCTGGGTCATATTTTCTCTTACAAAAGAAACAAAATATCATGGAGACCTAGTGTCCCAATATCATTGTTCACTGCAAGAAAACAGTATCTATTTTTTAGCTGGAAGTTGAATTTACATGGTTTGACATTTTTAGGATGTGAAATGATGTCTTCTCCAATGTTGTCAACAGGACACAGAATTGAGCACTGGCATAAAATTATTAGGTGGAGAGATTCTATAACTACTGCATTTCTGATTGAAAGAGTGTGACATAAATAGGAGTTTTAAGGTCTGATTCTGTGATCACAAGTATTTCATTAGCATTTAAGTAAATAAATGTATAATCACATGCATTAAGATTTATAGTCTAAGTCCTTAGTCACAGCAGAGTCACAGTGGAAAACAGCAATTTAAAGCTGGAATAAAAAGTTATGTATTTTGTTACCAGTCACTTGAGCATTAACTAGCTCCCAAGAAGTTAGCTGTAAATGAAGAATATGCCTGTATTCTGAAGCTTCTTGATGTCCTCTGTTAAGGCAGACATAATTTCCTTTTTTTTTTTTGTCTTACATTTCATTTTGTATACAATCACATGCATTGCCTGATAAATATCTTCTCATGTGTATCCTCTGCATGAATAGAATTTTTCAAGTTTGCTGCGAGCCTTTTGAAGAGGTACCAGTATTCTCTGAAGAGCTAAATTGTAAGGCAGGGGTGCGTGCATAAACCTTTGCATTTGTGAAAAATCAGATTATAAGCAAACATTAAGGAAAACTCAGGTTTTTAAGAATGTCTTGTTTTTGTGGTTGTATCAGCAGATGGCAAATATGACTCAGTATAAACGTTACATAATTTTTCTTGGGAAAATAAAATCTCAAAACTGTGCTCTAATTGAAAAGATCATCCAGAAAGCTGTTGAAGAACAGTATGGAGAATCAGGATAGAAATATCAATGGAGCAGATGCTTGCAGTAGCCAGCAAATTCAGGAAGATTTTATGAATGTAGCGAGGCTCCAGACACACCCCAGTAAACCCATTAGCCTAGTGCACAACAAAATGTTAAAAGGCCAAACAAAGGATTTGGTTTCGTTAGCAACCAGAGCAGGAAGTTATTTTATCAATTTGGAAAGTTAAAAAGAATTTAAGCAGCACTATGTAATGGAGGGGTTAAGCACAGATAAATTCTAAGGGCTACTGAAGCAAAGAATTCAGAACATGGATTGGTCTGTTTCCAGAGATCAGATTGACAATGGACTGTAGTAAGAAAAAGGAACACATGGAGACTGAGTTGAATGTAAATGGTCAAACCTATTAGATCGGGTGGGCTCCTTTGTGGTTAAATGTCTTACTTGCCTTGTTCCTGGTAATATCAGGACAACACACAAATTATATATGCGATAAGTATGTCAGATAGACATAGAAAGGGGAAATATGGCTTTATAACTTTGAGCAGTTAAAAATGAGAAAAATAATCTGTAAAACAGCAAAGAGATCTTTCAAAGCATGTTACGCTTTTTGAGCAGTGCTGCCCCATACCACAGCATAATTTTGACTCTGTGATTTTAGTATTTGCAAAGACATTTTAAGTTATGACCACTGCAGCTGTCAGTGTCTAAGTGGCATCACACCTTCAATCTCAAAATTTTTCTTAACACAACATATGCCTTACCTTCTGTTTTCTTCCATTTTCTAAAATACCAGAGAAAGCAGTTAGCCTACCTAGAAATTCTTTAACTGGTTTGTCATTTGAAAGAACTGGGATTGACTGTAATAAGCAGGGACTTTCCTTACTGTTTTTACAATGCAACTATCACTTGGCTTTGTTCTCATTTCAGGGTGACAACTTATTAATTTCCTCCTCCTGCAGCCTCCCATACTTAAAGGCAAATTAAATGGGTGCTTTCTAACATTCTGTGACTTTTCCCCCTCTATTTTCAAGCAGGAGCATGGAAGGGATATGAAAAACTGAGTTGCGAGTATTGAAAAAAAACCCCAAATCTGCAAAATTAAAAATATTTGTGTAGAATAGCAAACATATTAACACAATTTGGGACTATATTATCAATTCTCTCGTAAAGGTTTAAGGAAGGTCTAAGATCACTATTATGAATTCTGAGAGATTATTCTGAGAGAGAGCATAAAATGCTGGAATAAACCATCAGATCGGTTTGGCAGTAGAAAAAAAAATTAGCATTAAACAGTCTTTATTATTATTCTAATTTTTGTACACCCATGCTGAGACAGGGACAAAGGGCTGCAAAATACCTAACAGAAAGTGCCATTTCTCATGCACCTAAATGTAAGAGTTTTTCAAGCTTGATACTGTCTTTTGCTCTTTATAGTATATGCACAGTATAAAAAATAGCCACGGTGGACTTCAAATAACCATGACTAGCATTGTGTTTGCACTGCTCATCAAGATATCCAAACATCAGGCTCGGTGGCTAAGTGCAAAGTGGAGGTCCCAGGAGCCCTTTGTGTCCAAATTGCCTGTTAGGAAAGATGTGCATCAGCCTTCTTCTGAAGGCCGTCCTCAGTGAGAGGCTGAGAAGGCAGATGGACTCAGTGGAAAGGTCCATCAGTTTGGGTAACTGGGACACACCATAATACTCACATGCTGCTTAGTTTAGCTCTCACCACTGAAATATGCAAAAGGACTTTCATCCTCCTCCACTGTAAAAGAAAATGGTAGAAACTGAAGGTACTAAACATAGCTCATGAGGAACATAACACCAAGAGTGTTATGATTTCAAAAGAGCACATGAATGCTTGGACTCAATCAGATTATGCAGAAACTGAAGTAATGTAAAGAAAAAGCCATGTCTGATGATTTATCCCTGGCAATCCTGTCTCTGACTATACAGTTCTGACTAGATCATGTTTTCTGTAAACACTTTCAGGCATCTTGTCAACGGCGTAAGTTTGTAATGGAAAAGAACATGCAAGGAAATGGTCCCTTAGTGGTGTCGCACAGCAGGAAGATGCTGTCTCAGCATTTGCACTGACTGACCCTGCAAAATCATTCTCATGGGGCTCTGAACATACTGAAAAAGAGCAAGAAATTAAACTATTATTCTGTCACCCAGACAATGTCCTATAGAGTGATCCCAACATAGCATAGGCAGTACGCTGCATTCCCCAGAGGGCTGTAATGTCCTGCTGCTTGAGAGCTTCCAGTCTGTAGAGGCTGCAGGTTGTACCTGTGCTGGAGAGCTGAGCCTCCAGAAAACAGTGACAGGATAGTACTGACAGCAAGTCTAATCTGTCTGCTGTGCCATTTCAGTGCACTTGCAGTTCTACTCGGATGGCAGATGCTAAGATTAACTGGTATATCTATACATTTCTTCACATGTATTTCTTGTGTGACAGCAGGTGGGATTAGCAGTATAATTATTCATCCAATCCTTCTGCTCTGTCATAGGTTTACATCAGTTTGCTATCAAAATATGCCTCAGACTATTTTTCATGCACTGAAGAGAAATGCAGAATCCAATGTGAATATGAGTTGGTAAGAGCAGCATGCTGATGAGATGCCCCAATCCAGTGTGTGCTGACAGATAGAATATAGAATTAAAGCTTTGCCTGTACTGCTCAATGCACACCTTGTTGCAATAAAAACAACTTTTTTCTACCTTTGATATATTGCAGCCTCTTTTGGACTTTAAAATATTTTCCCCTTCTTGTCTTCCCTTTAAGAAATGTATAGGATTGCCTACACCTCAGATTTTGAGTGCCTGAAAGAAGGATCATAGAGGAATCTCAGCTGAAACGTGCTTGTGATGAGGGACTGCAACTGAAAGTACAGACAGCTGTTGAAATTGTGCACCAATGTTATCGTTGGCTCTAGAACAGCAGCACACAGGAATGCCACCACAGGGGAACTGGGGCGTTCTAAGGCAGTAGCATAGCTGGAGGTATTCTGCCAACAGTTTCCATTCTGTTTATGTCTTCATGAACGGCAACTATTATATAGGCATATACAGTGGTAAATCACTCCTCAGGATTAACAGAAGTGGTTAAGCAAACACTCGCGCATCATACATCTTCTAGGTATGTTTATGCTTGTGGATACATGTTATGATGACCATATTTGAAATTCCCACTGTGCTGCTCTGCAACATATAGCTTCATATCTCATTAGGTCCAAAAGAGAGTGGTTACTGCAAATAAATTGTGCACACAGAAGAAAATAGAATATATTTATGTAATGATCTGGGAATGCTCAGAACTGTCTGTATGTATTTAGAAGGCGTAAATCTGAGACTGAGAGCAGGACAGTGAGAGGCTGATGCAGCTAGTAGTAATAAGAAGACATTTGAAAGGATAAATATATGTCAAAGGGAAGATTATGATTAATGTTGTGGGAATTAATATGGAACCAAATGGACAGAGCACTCTTTTTTTTTTTTCTTAAAAAAACAAGAAAGGTATAGCTTTGTCAAATATACATTGAAGAACAACATTCCAGATTCTCTTACTAGCTGTAATTTACCAGTCTTTGCAATTTCTAATTGTGATAGTTATTCTTAACACAAATGATGCAGCTAGTTAACTTTGCACTGGATTCTTGGGTCTGGACAGTTCTTTTGTATGGACATAACTATTTGTGGTGAAAAAGTGGCTGTCATTTCAACTAGCGGGCCTTCCTTTGCAGGTCAAGTCCCAAGAGGTTAACTTGAGTTACAGTCCCGTAAGATAAGTTCTTTTGAAAGAAATCAATAAATAAAAAAACCCAAACTTGCCTGGACCAGATTAAATTCCTCAAAGTGTCTGAGGGAACCTTGGTTCTAAAATTCATGAAATTAAAACAGTGAGGTGCAAGCTACTGTTTCAGTTGCCCTGGGGTCTTGAGTGTAAGGCAGCAACTTTTAGGGGCTTGAAGAGGGATGTAGAGAACTACTGGATCTGATTTTCATGTGTAGCAAATTAGTAGACAGCTGGCTACATAAAATAGTGAAGATTCACTGCAGCTTTTAGAGAAGAAAGTCAAGTCTTGTGTATGTTCTCTGACAGAGTCAAGGAGTGTATGGAAAATGGCAATTCAATCAATAGGCTGTATTTAGCTTTCCCAAAAACTTTTGATGATGTCCTTATGGAATACTTTTAAAGGAACTAAACTGTTATCGAGTCAGAGGGATGATTCTCTTGTGAACAGACAGTTAGTTGAGGGAGGAAAAGTAGAATGGAAAAATGGCCAGTTTTCACAATGAATCATAGAATGGCAGAGGTTGGAAATGATCTCTGGGTATCATCGAGTCCAACCCCCCTGCCAGAGAAGGAACACCTAGGGCAGGTCACACAGGAACAGATCCAGGCAGGTTTTCACAACCAATCCGGGCAGCCTGTTCCAGGCTCAGTCACCCTCACAGAAAATAAGTTTTTCCTTGTGTTGTGGTGAAACTTCCTGTGTTTCCCATTTGTGCCCTCTGCCCCCTGTCCTGTCACAGGGCACCACTGAAAAGGGACTGTCCCCTTCTACTTGACACCCACCCTTCAGATATTTGTAAACATTACTAAGATCACCTCTCAGTCTTCTCCAGACTAAACAGCCCCAGGGCTCTCAGCTTTTCTTTGTAAGAGAGATGTTCCAGTCCCTTCATCATCATCATAGCTCACTCCATTGGATGCTCTCTCTATTTCCCTGTCCGTCTTGAACTGGGGAACACAAAACTGGACACAGTACTCCAAATGTGGTCTCAGTAGGGCAGACAATGGTGAGAGGTTGTCAGGACAGCTGTGTAGGGGTCTCTCCTGGGACCTGCACTCTCCAGCAAACTCAGAAAATAAGTATCTGAAGAGAATATGAAGTACCAAAGTTTGTTAACAACAGGCTTTAGAATCACTTGAACTAAAACCGAGTATGAAAAAGTATATCACAGCATTGTTCAATTAGTAAATTGGGAGGTGGAATTCAACATAAGAGAAAGTAATAATTTCTCTGTTGCAACATATGACGGGGATTTTGGATTACCCTTTTACAACTCCAAATCTGCTGTGACATCTCTGTAATCTCAAGTTAAAGGAGATATTTCTATGAAAATGTCTTTTTAATGCTGTATGGTAAACAAAATGACAAACAAAATCATTGGGAACTATTAGGAAAGGAAATAAGCATCATTATGTCAATGTACAAAATCATTGTGTTTATCATGTCTTAAAAAGATTACATCAGAACTAAGCAAGATACAGTAAAGGAGCAAGAAATATAATCGTATTTATATAGTTACAGCTTTCTTATAGCCTAAATAGACTAGGCCACTTCAGCTTTAAAAAAGTGATAACCATAGACACATGTAACAGAAGCATATACAATCCAAAGTGGTATGGAAAAGGTAAACATAAACCCATTAACCATTATTTTTTTCCTAAACAAGAACTAGGGAAACACAATGAAATTGTCAGGGGACAGGTCTAAACCACATTCTTGTATTTTTTCATTCAAACATTTTACTTCAGAATAGGTTTAGTGTTACTTTGTGTTACGCTTGGCTACATGTGCTCTTGCTCTGATAAATCACCCATTAGCATGGAGACTGCTACCTATGCAAGCACACTGATAGCAACACAACACAAGCAATAGGTACATAAACTTTTCTTATCATCTTGTGATCTGTCTTAACTTACACTGTGTTGTGTAGGAGTGTAGTTTAATGCAGTCACCATATGTAAATTTAAATACACAGAGTATCTCTTACTATGTTTTTGTACTATACCTATACAACCACACAGTGATTCTGATGTTAAGGGTACTTCTGCTATCTGCCAAAGGGAACAATTGATACCAAATTTGTCAGAGATAGTGACTTTGTGAAGATGATACTTCGCTCCCAGCAAAAGATTAGGGCCCCTGACATATTTTACTCAGGCCAACAGTAAAAAGGTTTTTCATTCTTAATTACATCTTCAAGCCCTACAAAACAACATTTTAGAGTGTTTATTAAAATTTGAAAGCTAGTCCTGTACTGCCTGGGGAAGGAAGTTATTGCTTTTTGCATAAGAGGACATGGTTATGCAATGAATTTCTAAATCTCATTTATCTCTTGTGTAACTGGATTACAGAGGAAAATATTAGCATGGTAATTTGTTTGCTAATGTGACAACTCTCATTTTTCAGTCTTCAGACAATACAATAAATTTTGGTCAAAAATAATAATTGGTAAAGTCTATGGCTAAACCAGCCAATTCATTTGATTTATGCTCATTATATATCTGAGGCAAAGGTGACTATCGACCCCAGGCAAAAAAAACCCTACTAATTTTAATTCAGTAGCTAAGTTAAAACTAAAAGCTCGGATACAGAAACATACATAAAAAATATTAAATGTAAGATAAGTGTTTAAAGGACACAAAAGCATATTGACTTGCATCAAAGCATCAGTAGCAAAGGTAGCGAGAACTACACATATACCAGCAAATAAATCCATGACATTCTTCTAACTGGAGCTGACTCAGCAAAACACATTTAGGAATTTATCTTTGGGTTCTCAAAAAAGAAGAAAACTGGAATGGCTATTCACGATAGATGTTGTATTTCCATATTCTATTGAGGATAGAGTACAGAAACATACTCTGCTACAGATATGTAAATAGCCTGGCATCATCCTAGAAAAATACACAATAATTAATGCAAAGTAGTCTTTAATCAAATAATTAAGTATACCACAAATTTGAGCTAAAAAGATCCCCCTTCAATAAAGAGCTGCAGTGTAAGAAGAGTGTATGAAACTGTATTAAAGCAGGGTGAATAACTACTGATGTCACATATAACTTGTAACTGCTATGATGAATTTTTGTTACATTTGTTTCTTCTTTCACACTTCTGAACCTGCCAAGCACTGTAGTTTCTTGAAAACAGGTATTGTAATGGCAAATCAGTGAGTTTCTGTGACATTACCATTTTATCACATTATTCCTTTTCATGGTGTTGATACCAGACATTTTTAAAATTGAAACAGCAAAATAATGGAACAGCTCAGTTTAATTTTGATGATAGCATTTCATCAAACTATTGCTTCTCTGAGTGATATCCCAGGAAAGACACTATCCTGCATTAGCCCAATACCTTTTTATGATGTGATTTTTTTCTGCACCACCACTATTTTAGCAAGGAAGCAATTCAAAGTTGCTGTAGAAGCCAAGTCAATTTCTTTTCAGTAGGATTGGTTTTACATCAAATCATCTTTTGCCGTTATTTTTAATGCCTTGGTACATTTTGTAACATACCTGATGTAATGCACATTGTTTATACATGTCTTCATGGTATCTAAACACGCATACCACTTGACGTAATATTCAGCATGTCTTCATTTGTTGTGCATCTCTCTCCACAATTTTTGAACTTCCTTTCACAAAAAATCTTTCTCTCTCTTTTCTCCTTCCTTCTCATCTTTAATATCACTCCATATTTCTCACAAAGAAGATTCCCCCGTTAGGATGGCTGTAGTAAAAAATATATATGATGCTTAGGAAATGTTTGAGTTATGGCTCTGCCTCAGCCTTTTTTAAATATGTAAAGCTTCGGTTAAACTCGGACAGTAACGCCACCTCCAGTCCTCCCGTTTCAGATTCTGGCAGGCTCATTTCTGATGGATCTCAGGAGCAGTACTATGGCTGAGATATCACAGTATCTGATATAACTAAGTTTCCTGGTATTCATAAATTTCACTTTATGTAGGATCTCCATGGCATAAGAAGTTTCCAACTGTTTTTAAAGTGCAGGGACATCAGCAAAATGGGGTACAGTGGCAGTGATACTTCAACAGCAGTGTTTGTCCATTAGTAGCCAGGTACTACATACAGTATGGTGTCACTCTGTGTAAAAGTTTCAACCACCAGATGGGAGTGAAGAAAAAAGAAAAAAAATCTGTTACTGCCTATAAATCACTAATTGCTGCTAGGTAAAAATATTGCTTTTGACTTGAGCTGCTATAGATTTAAAGGCAGTCCCAATGTCATTAAGGACGAAAACCATCAGTCAGACAGGAGTATGTTTTCATGAATAAGGTGCCCAGAATTTGTTCTAGGGTATTGTTTTCCCCATACTTTTTTCAAATACTCTTTTTCCTGGCAGCGGTGACTTATAGTAGTTGAATAAGGGACATTTTTTTGCATAATAAAAAGGCAGAAAAGATTAACTCTACCTTGTCTTTGCCTGATGAAATATTTTGTCAAGTTCCATTTCAAAGAGTCTTTTTAAATCTTCTTAACATTATGGCTTTGAAGGAATACTTTCCTGTTGCATAAGCTGAAAATGATTCTGAGAATTGCAAGGGAAAGTTTAAGAACCTCACCATTCAGGTCATGACCACTCTCAGATATACCTTCAAATGAGTAAAATCTGGAAACTTAACTTGCCCTTTTCCATGAGAGTTACATGACACCAGCTGTTGGTCATTTAGAAGGATTTAGGATCCATTTAAAGCAAATAGCTGCGATACTGCTTTAAAGAATTTCTAGGTGCCTGCGACTGAACATATTTCTTACATTATCCCTGGATAGGAAAATAAGTGCTGGAAATGATATATTCTTCATAAATTATAAAAAAGCTGGTTTATAAATATTTTCAAGTACTCGAGAAGTCTGTAAATAGATTTTTTGGGGGGTTGTTTTTGTTTTTTTTTTTGTTTTGTTTTGTTTTGTTTGGTTTTTTTTTTAATATTGCAGAAATACTGACCTTACATTTTAGATGCAAATGACTTTTTCAGGACTCTTCCTGATAAATTTGACCAAAGAAGCCTCATTTCTACACCAAATCCAGTTCAGGTAAGCGGCTGTGATTATGTTGGGGTCCAGTATATCATCAAATTCTATAACATGTTCTACTATGTGGCATTACAAAATGACACAAAGAACTCTCCATCATACCCATCCCAAGTTACAGTCTCTTATTAGAAATTAAATTTAAAAGTAAGTGGAAGGAATAAACTGCATTAAGATTCCAGAGGAATGAAAAGACATCTGCTTTCTATGCTATTTTCTGTAACTATTTGACAAAAATAAAGCGACCTCATTCCTACAGTAAATTTTATATAGATTGCTTTTCTCTCTGCTTAGTCATTCTGCCTGTAAGTTTTTGAATAACCAAGCAAGGTATAAAAAGGAATTACTCCAGACGACTTACCACACACTACAGTGTTAATATAAACTATCTCATTAGATTGCCATCTGATGAAGGCAGCTAAGGTAAGCATTTTTAAAGGATTACATGTTTTTATTCCCAAAAAAACCATAGGAAGCTTCTATACATGATCCTTTTATTAAAAATGAGTAGAATAGAAAGTTTTTTTCAGTTATCAAGGAAATTGAACAAATAAATTGATGATAGCAAGATGGAGTTGTTTATCCATGCAAGGACAGTAAAACCTGAAAAAATTCCTAATTTTTTTAACAGATGAGGAAGCACAACAAATATGATAAAATATTTTACTATAAAAGGGATAATATGTAAAAGAAATATGGGTTTAGAATTTATTTAACGCTAAAAGGGGGAAGGAAGTCTTTCTTCTAACAATATCTATGTGATTTATTTAAAGAGTTAATATGCCCTAAGAAAGGCAGTAGGAAAAAAAAAAAGCTACATTAAAAGTGAAAAAAGCCTGATTTAAAAATCACATGATGCAATTAATCATAAAAGGTTTATAAAAACCTTCAAATTGTATCTGACATTTTCCAGTTTAGTAAGACTTCATGAGTCAAGACGGCGACATACTGGTACTCAGGAGGAAACGAAGCCACAAGTGACTTCTTGCATTGCCATCTAGCGGTGCCTAGGTGAGGAGAGGGCTGCTCACCATGTTTCATTCATGTTTAAAAGGAAAATGAGAGAAAAATTACTAATTCTGAGAACTGCTAAGCCCTGTTAGTAAAACATTAGCCATCATAGACTTCAGTATGATAAGTCTCATTACAAAAGTATTTTCCAGTGCTCAACACCCTCAACTGTTACAAGAACAATATAATTACACTCTAATAAAAGTACTTACGACATTTGTACCTTCCACGGTAATGGTGTAGTGAGGTTTGCAGACACTGTGAAGACATCTAGATTTGTTTCACAGTTAAGTTGCTTAAAGGCTTCTTTATTCAGCACTTACTGGCTCAGACTACTGCTTCTGAAGTGCTCATTTTTTTCATGTGTCTCTGTCAAGTGTTTAAAATACTTACCAATTATTGAACACAAATCAAATCGCACTCTTACCTAGAACTGCATTAACCAGTTTGTGTATTATGCTCCCCACATGACCAGCTTACTCTCACTGAAGATGCAGTGACAGTCCTTATCTCATACCCCTTATAAAGCAATTGGCATTTTCAATGGTTTCTTACCTAGTTGTGATGCACCTTATTTTTACTTCCAAAATGACGCTTTCAGAAATTCTTAAGACACCATAAGACTTAAGACTGAAATTACATGGGGACAGCATTAAGAAATACTTACATGTCACATCTGCTCATATTAAAATGAGCGATGACAACAAAAAGGCAGGCAGGAGATACCAAAGAAATAAGAAAACACAGATACTTTGATGTTAACTGGTTATGTATGGCTTAGGCAGTGACAGACAAAACCAAAATGACCCTTGAACCAAGTTAGTATTTACACATTTAAGTAGCTGGTAATATGAGAGAATCTTGTCTTTGGGATGTAGAAGTTTCCCCTTATTATGGGAGAGAACACAGGCCATGAAGTGCTTAGCTGATTTTTGAAGATTCACTTCCGCAACTTGTTTCAGCTAGCTGGTAGTGTGACATGCTTGCAAGATGTGCTATAGTATTTGAGAAGCTGGAAGCTGTAAAAATCTTTTTTCAAATAGTAAAATGTTAAAAAATACTTTTAATAATTAAAATTGTTGATTTTTCATATCCAAAATATACAATAGACAATAAGCATTTTAATTAGCAACCAGAGAATTCAAAGATATGCCTAACCCTTGCTTACACTTGAGAAGCAGTTTAAGCTGCTTGAAATTTGGCCCTCTACATGGAACGAGGCCATCGAATTTAAATTATTCACTGAAAACAAATTTAAAAAGGGAAAATAATTTTAGAAATGGGAGCTTTTACTGTTTAAGCTTTTATAGAAGTATACTAAAAATATATAGTACTGTAACTATGTTGCTTCTATTTACTATTAAGTTTTATGTTTTTTCTTAATTTGATTGAGAAAGAGAGATTGACTCCTCCAGCATTTCACTATACATTTTTTGCATTAACAAGATCTTTGTGCTGCTCCTGCTTTCAGATTCTGTGTTGCTAAAAAGTAACACAAGATCAGGGGGTTCCCTACCACAAAACTGGAGTGCAGTTTAGTGCAGATTGCCTGCACCATTGAAAATGTGTTTGCCTCAATAGAGAGAGATGTGCTTCGGCACTATGAAGCCTGCAGCAGCAGGCTCACAATGGCGATTTCACTGAGGCAGAGGAAATGGGGCTGCTACCCAAAAGAAAGTCAGCAGAACTGAAGTGCCATGGGTTTGGGAAAATTAATTTAAAAAAAAAAAAGAAAGAAAAAGAAAAAGATAAGGTTGTGTGCATAGCTGTCAAAAAACTCATTACCCTACTGAGTGGATTTCACAGCAAGTACCCACAACTTCTTTGCTACTTAACATAGTAGCAAGGTCATTTTATGTTCCTACAACAGATAAAAAGACTGATTTATATCAATAGCTGAATCAGAATCTGAAGTACTCTATAATTTGCAGATAGCAGCAGTGAGCTGAAAATCTCCTTCAAGCATTTTGTGACAAATGTTTCAAGAACAAGACCAATATGAGCAGGTTTTTTTATATGGAAAACATTTTCACCATTGTTACTTACCTGAAATCTTGCCACTGCAAGGAGTTTGCTTCTGCAATACATTTGCACATTTTGTATTCTTGGAATTGTAGACGCTTGATAAAGCCTTTTACCTTCATTATCACATCCCCCTTACATTTATTAATTTATTATGAGTAAAAGTAACCATTATCATCTCAGACTTGAGAAGTGTTCTGTAGCTGGCAATTATCTTTTAAAAATCAATTATGATATCAGTGAAGCCTTCAAGTCAGTTCCTAGGGGAGACAGTGTACAAACTGACATGGCTAATGGGAGAAGGAAATAAAGGACTTTGTCAGGAAAACCAACCGACCAAAATAAAAAAAAAAAAACCAAGAAAAAACAAGCAGGAAAGAGACAAAACCCCAAACATTTCCCTCCAAGTCAGTACCATATAGTACTCTGTGTCAACATCCATGGTGGGCTGAACCCAGGGACTGGAATAGGCACTGTCTTGAAGCCAGAGCAGGGACATCAGAGAACAGGCATATTCTCTACAAAATTACCTCTCCAACAGGCATTTTCTAAGTAATTCTGTAAGGCCACATAACTTTGATTTAAAACTTGTTCTTACCAAGACCATTACAGTGACCATGCAGCCTGGAAAAAACAGTGAATGCCTGAAAGATCTGATGGCCTAGCTTGGGAAAGGACACAGCCTCTCTGAGGTGAGCTAACTTGAGAGCTTTATTGAAAGCTTTATTAGACATTAAACTTGTATTTCTAAACAAGCTGAATGAGTGTTAAGCTGATCTGCAGACCAGTTATAATTTCAACAGAAAATGTAAAATAAAACTTGTAACAGTTTGCCTGCAAGACTTCTGAAGTCAGTTTTCTGCATAAACTGAAGTTCTCCAAAGTTGCATTTAATTCTTTACAGAATAAATGCAGTGATTCATTCAAGGGGCTCTACTGAGGGAACACATTTCATATCTAGGATATAAGGAGGTTACGAACATTAGCAAAGCCCTGAGAATGAATTTAGCCTTTTTGTTTAACTGAACCCTTTAATTGCTATTTCTACTATAACCTACTAAGGTGCAGTATAACTTTGTGCTTTGAAACATTAAGAAACTGACTCTCCCTCTACATTTTTTTCAACAGCAACAGTCCTTTCATCTTGGCAGAGTACTACCAGTGTCAGTCATGTCGAGTCCACAGCAAAGCATGCTGAGCTCTTCTGAACTGTCCACAGATGGTGCTCATTACTTCGAAACTGCCATAAAGGCGAAACACATTCGACTCTAGCCAAGTGCAAGAAAGTGATACCCTCGATTTCAACATCTGTACTGAGAAGAGCTGGTTTGTGGTGGTTTTTCTTGGGTTTGGTTTGTGTTTAGTTTTTGTCAAAAGAATTAGCTTGTGCAGTAATAAGGACAGGCATTTGATATTGCTGTTTATTTTCTTTTTAAAAATTAGACAATTCTCAATCTATTATTCCAGCAACATGCTACTAAGCACTCTATACATTCCTTTCTTCAGAATAATTCTAACTAGATCTTGGCAGTTATAAACCAAGTAAGATTTACATATTTTAATAGTACCTATCAGAATCAAATCAGTTAAGAACTCCTCCCCTGAATCTGACATGATCTTTGTGTGAAATTGGACTACTCATATTTAATACTGTGTTTTCTTAAATGCCTTTTTAAATATAGTTTCTCTATTAGAAACAGATGTATGTATACTTTTTCATCTTATTCAGATTAAATAGATAAAAATTTCCATGGGCATTAAAGGGAGTTTCAACTAGGGTTTCATAAGGCAGGCTCTAAAATAGTGCCTGAACCAGTTCTTTCACAGAGTTCTTCATTAAAATCCACATACTTTCAAAAACTATTTTCAGCAGTGTAAATTATGTGTGCTCTGAAAAGTTTTAATGAAAACCTTTTTAATTAAAACTAGCTTGACAGCCTAAATATGCAAAGTCAAACCAGAGGATACTAAATACTTCGTGAGATTTGTCCGCACATCTAAAACCAAAACTTCCCTCAAACATCCCATGGAGCAGAAAGAATTGTGGTAGCAATTAGAAGATTTTTTCCAGTCAGATTCAAGGTCACTAGAGGAATTATTTTGTCATTTTTACTTCTAGCAAAAACAATTTCTTACGGTCAAGTATGGTTTTGTATCTTGTTTCCTAAATTTAGAAGCACACTCTTATAGTCTCTATTTTACAGCATTATGCTTTTTTATTTATTCATCTGTACCACTTTTTAGCTGGAAATTATTGTTCAATTTGTACAAATCACCCATGATTTAAACTGTGTAATTACATTTCATGTAATCTTACAATTTTATTGGGTAATTAAATGATTCTCTGCAGCTTTTTTATCAAAAAAAGCAATATACAATTCATGAATCCATGTAGGATTTATCCCCCCCCTCCCAAGCACTGACAATACATATTTAAATACATTGGACCAAATCCTCAGGCATGTCTGATGAGTTGTGCAGAAATCAGACATGCATGCAAAACAGCTCAAAGCTCACCCTTCACCAAGGGCTGGATCCTATCACAGGGCTATATCCTCTTCACAGAGAGAGGGGAGGAAAAAAAAAATTGTGGATGTCTAAATTACATCAGCCATACAGATACAGTGGACCTCTGTGCAGAAGGAAAGCCCAGTAAGTGTCCTCTTACTTAAATCCTCCAACATTTACTGTGGTATTTTAGGAGTGCATATGGATAGGGCATATAGAACTCTATAGCACCAGAGGATTATTCTTAAAATCCTCTATGGGCAAATTACACTCAATTTAGGGTCAGCTTAGGGCTGGTATTTTAATTTTCAGTAGCTATACTATCCTAGAGGATCTAGCCCATACCATCGTAGTGCAAATGTAACCTCCTTTATAGACACCTTCTGGTAATAATACAACAACATAACCTTAACAACCAAAGGTACAGTTTGTTAATGAGGCATGATACATTTTACTCAGTTATGCACCTAGGCACCTTCTTCCATTGCTCAGCCATCCACTTTTCGGAAAACATTTTAAAAATAACATCTCCTTTGATAATATTAAAAGTAGATGATATGATCTTTTTTCTTTCTTCAGAAAATTAATAAAGTACAGTAGAAACTGATTTTTCCAAAGTCATTTCAGTTTAAAATGGGCTGAAAAAAGTTACAATGTTTAATGGTAATTCAGGAATAGCAATTAGTTCACAAACATTTTGTTTGTAATGAAAAAACTTTGTGACAAAAAAAATAACCGTGTCTTGCAGTGATTTACAAACAGTATTTTAGATGCCACCATCACCTGAAGGTCCGTTGATGATGCCTTGCACCAACAGAACACTGTCCTACTGATGCTCAACATTCATCTTCTTTATACGATGAAGCAGGGCATCTTTTTCCATTTGGACCTCAGCAAGAGCCATTTTGGCTTTGGCCAATTCCTGTTTGAGACATTCATTTTCTTCAATGAGCTGAAATGATCCATTTAGAAAAGCATGTTACTGGTACTGCTGCATACTGACAACTTCTTCCATTTCAGTAACTTTCAGAATACCATATGCTGACATTCACTGATGAGGTTTGTTGGGGCTGCGACTGATTCCCAGTCAAATGAGCGTAGAACATGGAGACAGCTGATGCAGTTAGCTCAAAAGGCAAGATACCCATTTTAGCTATGCCACGTTCTAAGCTCTAGGAATGGATTCTTACCCAGGGGAAGGAATAGTCAAATTGATGTGTGGGTTTGGTCATCATCAGTTCAAAATATGGATATGACTGACAGATTAGTAAGGCTCTGATTTAACAGTCTAGTCCTTTGTGTTTGGCAGTTGGGATGTACAGGAATGAGGGAGATGGGGGAAGAAGGGACTTGCTCCCTCATAAAACTCTCTCTGTTGTAAAGCAGAATTAGTATGCAGTGTATTATTTCCCTATTTAGAAAGCAATATTAAATTTATTTTGCCTGCCTAAGTACTGAACCATACTATAATATCCATAATGTTCCATCTCAAACAGATTTCTAAACAGAAGTAATCTCCAAGCCCACCCCCAGATAATCAAACAATTATGATGATTAATGAATGTAGCAATCTTGATGGGGGGAGGGGGTGTCAAAAGGAATTGTTAATACCTCATTTTTAAGGAAGTCGGACGAATCCCTGCTTGATTTAGAAGGTCTGGGAATTTCACAAGTAGTTTGTGTGGCTTGATCCTGTGTTTTATGTCCAACAGGTCCACCTGATTGCTGCAATGCACTACTTGAATTCTTCAACTTTGACACATCGTTTACTCTCTGATTGTCTGTGTCACATAAACAAATGCTTACTGGGTTTTGTCTTTTTTTTTTTTTTAAGTTTGATTCTCATTAGCAGAAAAATAAAGCCACCTAAACAAATATACTTTTGATATTACATACATTTATATTTACCTCTTAAAATCAAATTTAAGAATAAAAATTAAAAGTCATAAACCCTTTTTGAGAAAGAAAGAAGGGAAAGAAGGCATGAGTAGAAGCAATATGTAACTTCCAGCTAGAAGAAAATTTATCACATTTTTATATGGACCAATATCACCACAGAATATGCATATTGTGAATAATTAGAAATTTTGGAACTATTAATAATATTAACATGCAGATACATAAATCACAGCAATGCAGGTAGCATTTGACCTATGCCTTTGAAGTCACTGTACCTGAGCAGTCCATGACAAGAATAGGGATCAGCAAAAAGGGGAAAAATATGAGCTGAAAGAAACCTTCAAACTCTATCTTTTCTCACTAAATTACTATTTCTTCCCATGTTTAGTATAAAGAGACCACCAGAATGCACTGAACATCTTTAAACACTCAAATAATCTATTAGATCATGTGGAGAAATAAAAATACAAGCAAATCATGCCACAGAATAATTCTGAGAAGTCTGGTCCATCTTAGCTGTGCCTTCCCATTAAGTAGATGAAGGGAGCATTAAGGTCACCCTGCAGCCTCTTCTTTCTCAAGTCATTCAATACGTTGCATATTGTTGGATTCAGGATGTGGATGAAAGTGTGGGTACACCCTTTGCAATTCTGTGAAAGGTACCAAATAAAAGGGTGACTGACACACTGAGGGGCAGGGCTATTTTTCAGCAGAACCATGACAGGCTGGAGAAATGGGCTGACTGGAGTGTCATGAAGTTTAGCTGAAGCCAGTGCTGAATTCCTGAATCTGGAAGTAAATAACGTCTCACTCCAGTACATGTTGGGGACCAACTGAACAGAATGCAACATTTCAGGAAATGACCAACAGGCTTTGGTCAACATTTTTTGTGGGTCAGCTGTGAGCTCTGCCAGCAAAGACCAGGCACATGCAGGCTGTACTCGCAAGGCTGTAGCTAGCAAGATGAGGGAAGTTATTACTCCCCTATACTCAGCACATCTGCAATACTGTATCCAGTTTTGGATTCCCTAGTGTGTGAGAAAGATATCGACAGCAGAGGACCATCAAGATAATTGTGGCCATAAGCACGTGATGTACAAATGAGGGGCTCAGAGAGATGCACTTTTCAAATCTGAAGAAGAGAAGGCTATGGGGTGATCTTAATGCCATCTTTGCCTACCTAGTGGAAGGGTATAAGGAAGATGGACCACACTTCCTCAAGGCGCTTGGCAAGTGCTCAGGTGCCTGTCTTGAGACGTCAGGACAGGAACCAACAGACACAAGCTGCAACACAGCAAATTCCAATTAGACATTTTTTTAAAAATTAATCATACGGGTGGTCAAACACTGGGACAGATTATTTAGGACAGATTGTAGTAGTGCCTTTTTGATGCTCAAAACCTGACTGGACAGGGCATTTGATCTTATCCGCCCTGCTTTGAGAAAGGAGTAGAATCAGATGACCTCTAGAGGCTTCCTCCAACCTAGACTACTCTGATTCTTCAACATCTCTATCAAAGATCCATCTCTGAATGTATTGCCTTGTTATGAGTATTTAGTATTTGCCCATATGTGTAGAAAAAATAAAAACTGTGAGTGTTATACATGTTTCATGAAAAGTACAAAGTTAAATTGCTTTTCGAAATAGAAGCCTTGGTGCAACCCCAGCTATGAGCTGCCAGGGCACCACCGTAATATACAGGAACTGAAACTGCTACTTCTCCAATAGTCTCTTGTTTTACGATATTCTCTATTACTACCCATACCACAGCTACCACAAAAACAATAGGTAACCACCTTGGAAATCTGTAAAGAAAGGCAATTTCTTTGCTTGATTTGTAGTCAAAGGAACCTTAGACTTACCATGATGAAGTGATATACACTGATGAAGCACATCCTGATGAAGTTACATGGATGTGTTTATTTCTCTCTGATTCAGCTGTGGGTTGTTATCACAGCCAGTACACTATTCAAAAATATCATTTTCCTTTTTGTGACTACACTTAGAACTAAAGTATATGGCAACACACACAAATTATCACTGTTTATCTGTCATTATGAGTCACATATCCACACAAAGAAAAAAAACAGTATTAATGATAATCAGATTATAATATCAAGTTATCAAGGTGCAGGAACATACAGACCTCTAATGAGAAAAGAGCCATCATCATTTCTTTCTATCCAGAGTATATCAATATGTAGCTTTATGGGTAGCAGCTCACATGCCTTGAGACTTTCACGTGGACTATCATCCTAAAAAAATACAAGTATTCAAAAATTAGTTTACCAGGAAATCAAAACAGCTAAATAAGATGTTCAATTAAATATAAGTAGATTTAATGAAACTTGAAAGGGAACACTTCAGAGCAGAATTTTCTAATGGGATCTCCACCAAACTTTTGCTCCATTTCTTTTTTCCCAAAGATCACATTAAAGGCCCAAATTTATCACTGAAGTAAGTTTGCTGAACTCAATATATACAGTCTGACTAAAATCAAATCAAAGGGTTTTTACAGACATTTCAATAAGATTATATCCCAAGACATACTTTAGTTCAGGAGCTCTCAGAGTCAGAGATAAGAAGCCTGCACAACATAGTACCTGATTTTCCCTTGAACTATTTAAAGACTGAATGGGTACCGTTATCATTCTTAAGCAGATTTTGTCTTTTTAGATTTTAGCTGTGGATGACACCAGCAGCAGTTCAGTTATACTATTGTATCAGCGGAAGAGAAACTTCACAAATTACTTCTTTTGGGATTTTCCCATGAAGTCTTCAGTTCATTACCCCCATCAAGCAGAGTAATACAGACAGTGTAATCAGAAACTATACACATCAGCATTATGCACAGAGCAAGAAAGCTGTTGAGATAGAACTGCCAAAGTTTCTTGAAACAGCCCTGAGACTGCAGCAGAAATTGCAAAAAATAAAATAACCTTTCTTCAACTCCTCCCCCCACAACACAGACCGCATCAAGTCTCAAGCAGACAAAATAGAAGAATTTACTGCATTGAATGAGCAAAGCAGCATAAATTTGAAACAACAGCTCTGTAGAAATGAATCAACTGTATGTCAGATTTGCAGTTTGTCAACCATCATAAGTAACTTCACTGTGAGTTGTGTGCACTCCTGAATGAGCACTTTGGTGCTTGAGCTGTCAAGCAGACTCTTACTGCTGGCTTATTAATGTATATTCCCCACCTCAAACAGCTGCCTTCTCAAGAACGCTTTGCTTAAGTCTGCCTTTTTGCCAATAATCCAGCACAATCCTGTTTTTACATTTAAATATATTAAAGCTTTACTATTTGCATTTGGGCATTCATGTCTGTGATACACTGAAACCTTAGGAACAGATCCACAGCTCTTACAGAAAGCACTTGTGCTACTCCTGTAGTAGAAACAGTCCGAAAGGAGTGCCTAAGGGTTCTCGGGGAGGAAAAGCTGGATCATGGAAGGAGAAAATACTGATGCACTTTGAGTAGAACACCACAGAGATAACTGCCTTTCCATTCAAGAATGATCTTACCAGAATCAAGGCCTTAGCCTCAGACACAAAATTGGAGCTGCTATTCCAGTCCTCATTTGGTTCATAATTTATATGGGTGATTATTAATTTCAAAGCAATATTATTTTTGGTGTGTGTCCTAGTCCCTGAAAAAATAGTGTCCTTATCATTATAGTCAATGTTTTTGCAGCACAGAACTCACTATGTCCTTTAAATATCTCAAAGAAAATCCCCTATGAGACAAGCAGAAGTGTCCTCTTAGCACTATTATTTTAAGCTGTGGTGGTGAGAAAAGCTTGCATTATTTAGTATCTTTAAAATTCTACGTAGATCAGAACATGAAATCTGGATTCTAAGACATGGTATTCAAGGGGTTTGAACTGGAATTCCCATAACCTTTCTTCCTCTTTTGTACAGAGCTTTCATTGTAAGAACCATCCTCAGAGTAGGAGAGAAAATTAACCTCTAAAAAAACCGTGCTTTGTAATTAGAAAACCATTACTGTGCTAAGTAAAAAAAGCCCAACCAAAAAAAAACCACATTGTGCCTCTAGAAACTTGGTATACCTTACCTATAGAACTCCCAGACACTGTCACCCTACAAAAGAGAGACTGGGAGAGGAGGAAAAAAAAGTATAAAATATTAATTTATATAAATAGCTTGGTTATGCAGAAAAGGCCACTCTAGGTATACCACAGAGCTAACCAAATCCGTGGATTTTTAAATTGTTTCAATGTTATCTAAAGACCTTCCACAGTATGACAGTAGTTTCTTTGAAGTTAACTGCATCCAGATGAGTAGTTTCTCATCAAAGAAACAAAACCACAATTCTTTAGACCCGGCAAATCACTATTGTTAACATACTTTTAAATTAATCCTTGCATTAGAAACTTTTATCTTCATAGGCATCACTTCTGCAACAGCTTCATCTTCTAGAAAATGCTGAATGTTTGTGAGGGAGGAAGTTAGAAATTCAGCACTGAAGTTCTCTACGTGACACTGAAGAAAACCATTTTTTACAGCCAGAAGAGAATGTATGACAGCACTAGGTCCACTTTCCCACCTCAAACTGATCTCAGGTGATGAATTAACTGGTCCAGCCACAAATTTACAGTCAGAACCTGTTGCAAAAGGAAAAAAAAATGCTTTAAAATTTTACAGTATACAAAAAAAGCAAAATACGATGCAATTACTTCTACCTCTATTGCCCAACTGGTTTTCCCAAATGTAGAAGTCTTATCCACTATTTACAGTGCTGCAAATACAGAACTTCAGAGAAAGCTTCTATCACTTCAGAGTACAAAAGAGAAACAAATACTATGTACAAGGACTAGCACCTCACTGAGACAACTTTGCAACAATCCCTTTCACATTCTTCCCCACTCTTCTCATCAAGATCAGTATCTCTAGATCCTCAAAGTCTTTTCAAGGTAGGATCAGAGGGCGTAGGCTTTCTTTATACATAGATACAGATTTTCAGTGGCTGCAAAGCTGCAGAGGTACCACTTAGTCCAGTAACTGGCCAGAGACAGACCCAAACTCAAGCCCCAGCAATGGGCTTGCAAGTCACAGCAAGTTCTCCACTGGACCTAGGAAGAATTCCTGCTTGCTTTTGGGAAGTAGTAGTAAGGGATGTTACCTATTCAGTTCCTATTAAGTAATATGTGATGTATTATTTTTCAAAACTACAGAGCAGATAGTTCTGAGATGCCTGTGGAACCTTTAGCAATGACTTATACAGGGCCTAATGACAACCTACAAGGTGACAAACGATGTTGGGGCAAAACTGGCTTTGTTCCAGGTTTCTAGCATTCCTACTGGGGATGCTGGTACAGCATCTAGAAGAGTTAAATGCCTGTTATGTGCCTAGACAATGTATATCCTCAGAGGAGCCAAACTAAGCAAAAGAGATGCATGCAATGTTCATGAATTCCAGCTATAACTAAACATGTCATCTCCAGGAAGACAAGTCCAGAAGAATATGAGGTTAAAAGTTTTAAGCAGAGAGGAGGACCTGTATCAGCGTCTGATTTGTATATGAAAATTTTAAAGGGGGGGGCGGAGAAAGCAGGGTAAGAGGAGGGGTGAGAACAAAGATAATTAACTTTCTGTATTCATCCCAAAAAACATGCAGGCTAGGCAACTGTTCTAGACCAAATGCAGTCAGACAAACATATGGCAAGAGGCAGTAACTTTATTCAAGTAATATTGCCCCAGCCTGAGTGTAGTACAGGTCTAAAAACTGTAATTTCAAGTTTCAGTACAGCATACAACAGACATTGCCTAGAGCTACAGCAGCCTGGCAAACTAATGAGTTTGCTTTCCTATCTACAGATTAATTGGGTTCCTCTTTCTGCATGGTGCCCAGTTCTCATGCATGACCCAGCACAGCAGTACAGCCAGAGCATATGCACATATCTATTGGCACTAGAGTCAGGGTAGATGTCAAGCCACATTGTTGATCTGGGTTGACAAAGACCAATAGGAAGAACTATAAATGAACATGAGAATCTTCAACCTCTGCTCCGAGACAAAACCTCTCCCTTTGCTACCTCTGTGAACAGAGGTTTCCACAACACTAACAGCCATGAATCACAATTCCCCCACCAAAAAACAACCCCAAACCAAAACACGCAAACAAACAAAAGCCCCCGCCAAAACCACACTATAAGTATCAAGTACCTTCTATGGCTCTAGTCCAAACAGAAGAGAATTACCTACAAACAGCCCTTGAGAGGAAGGGCAACTCTCCAGATGGGAGAACAATGATCACTCTGTCCAATGAGTCTCTGCAATTGGTTCAGGAAACTTTGTTTCCCTCAAGGATCCATATTCTTCCCACAAATACAGAAAAAGAAATAAGCAGTATGTGCCCTAAGTATTTCAAGACCAGAAAACAGTGCCTGCATCATTGCTGGAAGAATCCACCAAAGTGCAGAAAACCAGCAGAACAAAAGAGCACACATTCAATCTCAGCCATGAAGTCAATCTTTGTTATCTTGGAGATATCTGGAACGGGCATAGTCAGGAAAGGATAGAGTAAAAATTGCCATTAAACAATTTGGCAGCCGCTATGAACTGCTTCTCCTCCAAGCATGACAAGGCCTCAGTAAAAGCACTGTCCTTCCCAGAGCACCTCCGCCCTACTCCATACCCCCCTTCTTTTGTTACTGCTGCCAGATCACATCTGATAAAAGCCATAGTCCTGCAGCCAGCCCTTCAATGCTGCCACATTGCCCTTTAACTTCTTCTAGCTATTAAGCACGCCTTTCCCTTTATCTACTAGTTAACAGCATAGTACGTTTTAAATTGTTCTTTTTGCACAGAAGACAGTTGTAGACTGTAATTATGACTTGATTATTCATTGCTTAGCAGGTTCCTCAGTTTACTGGTTACATTTGTGAATTCAGCACTTGATTAAGTTTTATTAAAGGTCTTGGCTGATTTCATTTATAGGGATATTTTCTTACACTTCTGCTCACTGGTTCTTTTAGTTGTATTTTGTTACCATTAACACACTTAATCAGTTCAACCAAATGAAGCAGGTTTTAGTTGTAGGTACGTGAGAGCAGGAGGGTGGTATGTTCTTACTATTTACTCGCTCTTGCTTTTACAGAGGATATGACAGATAAACAGAAATCAGTTTGCTTGCTGTATGAACTGAAGGTCAGCCATGAGTCTTCCCTGCTGGACCTCCCTCTTGCCTTCAGATGCCTGCATGCAACTGCAACATCATGCAACAGCTGCCCAGGCAGCTGCTGCTGGCAACTTTTCAGCTTCCCTGGTAAATGGGTTCTTTAGCTAAGGCATCAGAGGCTGGCTGCACCATCGAGCACAACTTCCTAAAGAAAATCCATGCTGCTGGAAGGCTGGAAATAAATGGCAGCCAACAGCTGCTATAGCTGGTTCCTGGGAAAGGAGATGAACCATAAGTGAAAGCAGGTGCATCAGGAATCTGCCCCCAAAAACCCACAGCACAATGGAGCTCACATCCAGCACTCCATGTGGAAGGCTGGCAGAGGGAAGCAAAGCAAAGGGCGACAAAGGGGCATGCCAATACATCACGCCAAGAAAAAAAACCTCACAGTATGTGAACTGCGTTTTCTGGCAGAGAATGTGTACGTACTCATGCTTGAGAACAGCTCTGGTTGATCTAGTTGTGCAAATGTCTGGCATGAAACTACACCCTGTGTTCATATCAAGCTTTTTTTTTTTTTTTTTTAAAAATATTTCCTGACAGTGTGTGAATTTTTAAACTTTTTTTACACCTTTTTTACACCTCAGATTAGATTAAATCAACATCCACAAATTTATAGAGAAACAGAATTTGAAGAAAAGAAACAGCCCTTCAAACTGAAGTAGATTTAACCAAAAATACCATCAGAACAGTAAGGGAGTTTCATCTTCATAAAACAGTAACATAATGCAATGCAACTTATTTAATTTTAAAAATATAAAATAAAAGCAAACTAATGACAAGAATTCAATACAATGCATTTATTTTACTGCCACTATCAGAAGTGGTTGCATTTTTACTTCCTTTCCTTTAAATGTGTAGCAATTAGGAGAGAAAGAGTAGATATTCTAAACCAGCATTAAAAGGATGCTATAGTACTAACATGAAATTGGTTTTCTACTTTAAGGCTAACACAGTGGTTTTATTTACTTCGAACAAACATTTCCAATTCCAGTTTCACAACACTGTGGTCTCACTCAGTTCTTACCAACAGTTCTGTTGCAAAGGTAGTGTCGGACACTGATATTTCCCAATTGATTTGGTATCACCTGGTTGACCTGGAGGCATATTTCTGTGTCGTCACCTCTGATGTCAATTTCACCATTAACACCAAATATTTGGAAAACCACAACAGACATCTGTCAACAAAATCAATATAAAATATTATAAATTGGATTTACAGTGGTTATTGTTTCTTAAGCTCTGTCTAAGCCTATTCTGCCACAAAAGGAGAATAATCTTTGTATCCATAACCCTTGCTCACAGAGAAGTACAGCCTTCGCATTTCTTCTCTTCTTTTTATACCCATTGTCTTGACAATTTTCACAGATGCTTGGTCATCTGTTCAAAGATAGACAATTGTATTTATAACCCACTAATATAAATTTAAAATTGGCCAGAAAAGCCATAAAAGTGAGACAGACTCTCCCCATTCTGACACAGCAGGAAGTGACCTATGTGACACCTGAAATTTTCTAAGGCTGCATTCGATTTCATGCAGATCATAAGCACAATCAATCATTTGTGGTGCTGAATAAGACCACGTCAAAGAACCAGGATATGCTACTTGTACTCTGTCTGTCTGCACAGCAGACAGCCCTTTTTCTCTATTTATTAGGTTGGAGTGTCTTGTGAAAAAAGCAGCATCCAGTTTTAAAAGTCATCTTTGTTATCAGAAGATAACGTCCATCATCATTACCACTATTTTGGGCTCATTTTTCTAATGACTTTTTAGTTCTGTTCTACAAGTAGAAAAAAAAAAGAGAAAATGCATTTGCATAACAATCTGAATGAATTCTGTTTTTTCCATATTAGTTGTAAGCACAGATAATTGAAAATTTATTTAAAAGGAACCAATTGTTTAAAGTGACCTGCTTTTCTTACCTTTTTTTTTTAAAGTGAAGGTGATCCATAGATGTTTTAAATCAAAACTAGGATGACTACATGTTACATGACTAACGTTACTTAAAAGGAAAATATGACAACAAGGACATAACAGATCTCAGTAAATTCCCTGTCGTTCTTTGAGCCCATATACTCTTAGGTTTCCAGTTCAAAACTGTAACTGATGTAAGAATATGATTTAAGAAGAATTGATTAAAGTATAAGCAGATAGGCAGATGGAAAAAGTTGGACCCTGCATGGTTTCTCTGGGAGGAATCTCTCACTACATGCAGCATTCTTATAATCTTCTCTAAATACTGGGGATTGTCCTGACATAATCCTAGACGAGAGCCATCTTGGACCTAACCACCCAGCAGGGCAGTGGTTATGCTCCTATTTGCAAATACTACAGAATGCTAGCAGTGCAAAGGAAACATATCCATATAAGAGATGCCAGAGTAATGGTGCCTTCTTTTATCTATACTTAATGATGTTAAAAATCTCATTTTCAGTATCATAATAAAACAGCAAAAAAATTATATGACAAAATACTGCTGTGTACAGAAGCAGAAATATTTTCTGGCATTTTTAATTTGCTACTGTCATATTAATAGTGGCTAACAATACTCAGTATAACCTAGATTATAATCATCATTTGTACATAATATAAGTGGACTACACCTATAGGATTACATAATGCACTAAAGAAAAAATCCCCAACTACTTTAAAAAAAATCACCCCTAAAAGTATTCATTTTAGCTCTGCTTTCAGGTTTAATTTACTGAAGCATGTATTCTAATGGAATACGGTAATATTACCATTTCTTCACTAGTCTCAAGGGCATTCTCTGAAGCAGCACTCATGGCATCTGGAGATGACCCATCACAATTTTCAATCACTGTGCCTCCTTCATGGACATTTTCTGAAGGGCTTTGATAGTTTGTGGCTGTAATACCTTCCATATACACATCAGAAAAAAACACAAAGTTAGCATATCAAACCTGAATCGCTCCTGCGTTAAGAATAAAGTCAGTGTCTTTTACCATAAGCATACATACATTGATTAATCTTTTAAGATGAGTTGAATGACTTATTAAATAAAAATTTATGATTGAACTGCAAAATCCATTCCCCTTACAGAGAGTTCCAAGTTTAGATGCTATGCAGGGATATAGTGACAAAATCAAGGTAGCACTCTACATGCAATATTTAAAAAATTGTGAAGGGCTTTTTCAGTCTTCCATATCAAATATAACTCTGATCCAGCAGAAAGAAAGGTTAAAGATTCAAAGCCATGTATTGAAAACACTGCACAGAGGGCCTACAGAAAATGTTTATGGTTTTATGCTTAGAGAAATAAGCTCTCTCTATATATATTCATTAGAATGGTCACGGTAGTTTTTTCTTGACAATTAGAAAGCATGCTGACTTAACCTGCACTTGAATATTGTTTAGTAAGATAAGAAGACATACAAATGTTATTTAATAATGTATTTTATGGCATAACCCCACATAAGCATATGCAGGAATACTCCTACAATCCAAATAAGTAACAGGTTTGCAGGTGAACCATTCTTCTCACTATTGCTCTAGACTGAAAAGAAATCCTATGAAAAAAAATATTCTTTATTCAAAGTAGAATTTATCAGGAAAAAGGTACCAATAAAGTCCATATTCCTTGACATTAAAAATATTTAATTGTGCCAGAAAGCTACTAAATCCTTACCATTTCTTAAGTCCACAATACTACAAACCTTATAGGCATAATTACCATCATGCCTGAATTCATCCCAGATCAGCAGCAAATGTTCATGCACAGATGAGCAAATACTGGACAAATACCTGTTAGTCAACAGCTACAAAGTGCTCCATAAGGAGTAAGATGCAAGGAGACTACCAGATCTAACTGCTTGGTAATTAGCATGGTGAATATTAGTGAAAATCCATTCCTTTTTCATCTGCTTTTATAATTAAAGCTTCTTTATCACTTCAAGCATAACACTGATTCAGAGTACAAACCTGCAAACACTTAGAGCCAAAGATAGAGCTTTTAAGCAAAGCAGGGAACAGTTCTGCTTAATTCAGAGTTGCAACATAGCACTGCAATGCTTTTACTCTCCTCAAGAGTGAAAAATTTTGTAGTGTTCAATTAAGTATCACTAGATAAGTAGCATACCTTATTGCTTTCCTGTGATGTGCTGCAAATATACTTGCTACAACTGACTGCAGAAGCTAACAGAAATAGTGCTGTTAAGCATCCAGCATTTGCTGTACTACAGTCCTTTTGAGTATTATTTTAGTTACAAAAACATTTTCATGTATTGCTTAAAAATATTTTGTTAAACCTACTTACCTTTCTCCAGAAAGCTTTGGCTGTCACTTCCATCACTCTCTATTAAATGATCCTCTAGCATCATACTGTCAATAGAGATGGTATCCAGAGAGACTTGTGATGGACTTCTCTTCATATTCTTGTAAGAAACAGAGAATGCAGGCAGGTTGGATGGGCAGCGTTCCTTAGGCTTTGCACTTTTTAAATATAAAGATATTAGGAAATTATTATTTTAAATTATAGGAATTACACAGAAGTTACTTAAAAAAACCTCCTCTAAACCAGACAAGATATAAAAGATAGTAAATCTGATTATTCGATAATCCTTTGGCAAGAAAGAGAGATAAGCAGAGAAACAATATGCATTCCGGTAGACATTTATATTAATACTTTTCTCAATACATATTTCATAACATTTAAACAAAGTAAATAGTTTAAGTCAATTAACTAGCAGTTCATTTTAGATTTAATTGACTGCTGGATACTGCATATATATACCCATTATATATATATATGCATGTATACCTTTAAACTTTTCATCTACTAGATGTTCACTTCCAGTGATCATTATTAAATACATGTGACCAAAAAGATTGGTAAATAGTTTCAAATTCTAGCAAAACTGATTTAGTTTTAAATCTTCTATACCTTGATGAAGACTGGGATGCAAACATTCTAACAGAAGCCACTTTGTTGTTTTCAAGCTCTTCAGATTCTAAGGCAGTTTCTGTTTCCAAGTCACTGACTTGGTTAAGACAGCCTTCAGTTGTGCCTTCCTGTTCGTTTAACTTATTTGAGAATACGTTTTTGTCATCCTCTTTATCAATGAAAAATTCAGTAGAATCTTCTCTCTTATTTAAAATGGACACTGAATCCCTGGGATGCAAGCTACTTTTCTCACTTAGAGGTCCACAGACCTCCTCTGAATCACTTCTGCTAAAAAGTCCACTGCTTCCTCCTTCACTGGTATCTCCCAAACCTTTATCTGATGCATCATCCGAAAATGACATTCCTTTCTGAAAATCCATAGTACTGTCCGACTTAAACAAAAAAGGATCTATTAAAAGTCCTTTATTAACTTCAGCATTCAGAGGCTTGCAGTCATTTACATAATCAAAATCAGTAATACCAGTTTGCACTATCTTACTGCCAGCTAATTTACTCTCGGAAGTAAGAGCTTCCCCATCTCCCAGAGGGGAGAGTTCTGATGCCATGGGACTTCCTTCTTCCACAACTGGAGACTTACAAAGGTTTCCCTGAGTCACTGGATGGAGTAGTAAGGCTAGCTCTGCACTTTTCAGTAGGATCCCAATGCAGACATCCGTTTGCTTTGCAGGTTTTCCAGTCACTGCTTCTACGTCATTCCTTAAGTTTTCTAAGAGCAATACAAGAGATTCATGGAGAAACAGCAAAAAAAGATACTGGTAATGATTGATCTGCATGCTTACATGTTTTTGCACATGGACAAGAACATGTACATCTGCATCAGAGAAAGAGCTCTCAGAAAGCACTCCTGAAGTGTCTGACATTTGAATGCCATTGGTCAAGGGCTCCGTCTCACTGCTGTAATATTCCTTCAGAAGTTTTTTACGTTGCAGTCTATTGGCAAGATCACTAGATTCACTTTTTGGAATGTGCAAAGCTGTCTGATTATGCAATAAAAGCTCTTTTTGTGACTTTGCAAATCGTACTGGCTGGCATATCCAAAGTGAAAGTGGGAATGAGTCCACAAAGCTTATTGGTCGGCCTTTCCCACTTTTAGTTCCTTCATAATCTATCCAAAACTGGGAAAAATGCACGGCCCAAACATCACAAGCTGCAGATGTCTTTAATGCATATTTATTCAATTTTGGGATGATATAACCTTTATAAACATCATGCATTTTTGTATCTTGTTCATGAGCATGTCTCTGGAAGATCGGATGCAAAAGATTAAAATTCTTCTGGGATTTAGGAAAAGTGGTGAAAGTTCTACTGAAAAATTCACAGTCTTTGAAGTTCTGAAACAAAGCTTCTAAGTCAGAGTGTCTGCAGTTTGGTGAGCATCTTGCATTTGTAGCAATCATCTCTGAACTTTGAATGGAAAGTGCACGAGGTTGATCTTTATGAATTTCAGGCTTGTTTTCAGCTGGGATGATGAACTGTAAAGGGGAAATATATTTTGTCTGGTTAGAATTGTGTAGATTAAGAAAGCACACAATTAAAGAAAGAAAACAATGCAGAATACAGAATAGGTAATTTTATGACCATTATCTGATAATTGTAATATTTTAATCATAAAAATAAAAATATACTCCAATTCCTAAAAAAAAAAAAAAAAGAATCTCTATATAGTTCAGTATACTGGATTTAATTTAACTTGCATATCTTTAGAACAAGTTTTAAAGAAAATAGATATTTTATGACAAATTCCATATCTGATGTTAGCATGAACCTTGGCCACACTACTTTTCCTAGTACTGGTGACACTACATTCTGTCACATCTCCATGCTGAACCTAGAAAGATCAGATTAAAAAAGTCATCATAAAGAAACTTAAGATGGAAGTGATGAAGTGTCTTCATGTAAATAAAAGGAATCAGAACAAAATAACCAAATATATAACTATATAATAAACTACGATATGTAAACCAAGTACACCAATAATAAAATATTTTTCTTCTAGCAAATTATGAACGTAGTCAATATAGGAATGAAATAATAGGAACCAAGGTTTGAGGGATTTAAGGATACATTTACTTTTTTTCCCTCTCAATTTAGTGGGCTATTCACATATAGTAAATCAGTATTACATCAGCCAGTGTTTGTAGCTGCCTCGTTGTTAGCTCTCAATAATTATTTTCATTCAGTACAAACCAAGTCCTTTTAAGGTTCTGTTACACATGCACAAAGAGCTTTAGGAAGATAACTATCTCTTCATGCATGGACTTTTCAGAACCCCTGAAACCTCTCCTGTGGGCACTACTGAAAAAAACTCAATTCTTTTTTTCCCCTCTGACTGCAGAATGCCCAATGGGGTAGAGAGTGAAGGAATTTGTTTACTCGATAATTTGTTTGCTCAATAATTTTTCTCCTCCAAAGAAGAAAACAAGAGAAGCAAAAAAGTCTGATGTTCAGCTGCATGAAGAAGCGCCATTCCTCTGAAATAAATATACAGAGAGCTTCTGTACCTGAACTACAGCCATCCACAACAGAACACAGTGAGAATAGGTTTTGAAAAAGGAAATAAACCTTCAGATGAACTGCTTTTTTTTACTCCATGCTTTCACAAAGATGATGAAAGAATTTTGATATACTAAAACCAGCAGAACAAGGGAAGGCCCTCACATTAACATAGTATGTAAATATGAAGTTTTTGTTAGTTATTTTTACTTCAGTACTCAATTTTTTCTTATGCTATATCCAGCTGCATTGAACATAATAAGATACCTTGTTAAAAATTTCATTTAGGTCTTCAATACAAAACCAACGTATCCCCAGCGCACAGGTGAAGTAGTGTGGAAGACAGATGTCTGCCTTCAAACCATCATATTCTGCATAGTTTTCCAGAGCAGTGTTCCTTATTGCATGGGTTGTTTGTACATTTGTCCATTTATTCCTTAAGCTGCTTTTCCAACAGCTTTTCAGAACAAGACAAAAAGTCTTATCTTAGAAGAAACCACCACCCCACCCCCCTCAATGATAGCATACCTTTAACATTAGTCCATCAACTCTAACATCAACATGTTCATCTGATTTTGCATTGTCATTTAACTTGTACATGGCCATGAACTGAATAAGGCTCTGTTTCAAATCCAGCACAAACTGATTTAGCCAAAGAATACTTCTCTCATCCAGGGTGAACTGTAAAGCATTCAGCTGGCCATACAAATTTGAACATGGAACTAAAAGAGAAAACAAAACCATTAGAGAAAGTAAAGTTTTTAGGGGTATAGTTTGTTGTGGTTTTGTTTCGTTTTTCAAATGAGTGCAGACTTACATTTGCACCAGCATTTTACATCAGGGAAAGAATGGAAAGCCGCTCCTTTGGTCCCAAGAAGAATACATTGTTAGGGGATACTTAAAGTGATGCTTCTTTCTCCACTCTGAGCAAGTAACTGAATTTTTGAATGTAAAAGCTAATATTAGAATACAAGGAAGTTTGAGGAGAGTGGGAGAATGTCCTCATTATAAAGGAAGGGCAGGACCAAGGAGATTTGCTGTCCTCAAGTCCCATCCCCAAGAAATTCCACTGACATTTCTGTATATAAAACAGGGCCAGCCCCTAACACATTAATAAAAATAACTCCAGCAGATCTTTGTTGCATCTTAGATACTACTTCTGTAGTTTGAAAAGCAATGGCTTTTATGTAGCCATTGTGTTCTTTTATGTAGCCAGACAGTGGAACTGCAGAAACAACACAACTATGTTGGAGAATGAATAATTTATGTAAAATTCAGTAAAATGCTGTGAGCGTTGTCAGACTTAAAAATCATGTTTTTAAAACACAGTATTCATAACAGTGAAAGTAACACACAAAATTCATGGTTCAGGAAAAAGAAAAAAAGTCTTACTAGGAAAGTCCTTTCCATCTGGGTAATAATATTCAGTGAATTCAATATGAATAGCTGGCATTTCTGGTGGAAGATAAAGTGACTTTTTATTGCAAGAGATCAGAGCTTTAGGGGTAGAACGACACTGGTCTGCTGTTGAAACCTGTAAAAAAGAAAATATTAATTTCATTAATACCTTATATTTTTACAAAAGGATTTCTAGTTGCAGGCACTGCCCCTAGCATGGTAACATTCCACTGCTCTCAGATGTAGGTCCCCAAATACACAAAGAAAACTACACAAATTCCCTTCCTCTATGTGGGACAGGAGGCAGCAGGTCACTTTCAAAGGCATTCAGTAGAAGCCTGCAATGATCTGATATCTTTACTGCAAACACTGCAGCTCCTGTATAACCAATTATGCTAGGACTTAATTTATTTGCATCTGTCCAAAAGGATCTCATAAATAGATGATAAGGGATAGATAAGTTTATTGCACCTGCATTACAAAGTCCTTGTAATGTCATAAGGACAGATTCCAGTACCTGGGCCAACTTTTGACTGTATAATGCTAAACAAGGTGTTCAGCATGCACCTGGCAGAGATATGTAGGTTTGACTGTGCCCAAAGGCATACTACTACGTCACAAGAGAATCAAGACACTATAGAACAGCAATCCTCCATGCTTGCCTCATAGTTGACATTGTAAGGAAACAGAAAAAAAAATCACCTTTTGACCTCAAATTTCTTGGACTGTACCCTAGTTTAAAAAGTGTGTTGTCAAAACAAAGCTCTTTCATCCAACACTTAGTAGGTCATACTGTTACTTTGAAATTAACCAACTTATTACTATTGAATATAAGATGTCTACTTGTATTAGTTTCACTGGAAATAATGAATATATAACCTTTATAAGCCTGCTTCACTCTAAGTAGTTGTTTTCAAGCTGCAAGTATCTCTGTATTAACACACACAAATTCAGGTAATAATAGATCTACTTAGAAAAAAAGCTTTTTGTAAATTGCATAGAAATAATGACAATATAAAAAACAGAAAATGCATTTGTGTAGGGAGAAGGAGGAGACAAGTGTATGAAGAGCAGACGGAAAATGAAAACACTGACTGTACAAAATGATATTATAAAATCACTTCAAAACCAGAATTCGTCTCACAGCAGCAAGTTGTATCCTCCCACTCTACCATAAGTGATACAGCAAAAAAACATTGAAAATTGGAACAAGAGCAAGTACAAGTCTAAATAACAAAGGGCACATACTAAACTTTTTTGTTAGGACCTAAAATTTAGAAATCGTCCTACATCATTACCATTCAGCCTTAGAGATATACTCCCTTCTCTATTCCAGTTGCTTCCTGCCTGCACCGAAGAGTGAAACTGGACCACCACCAGAAACTAAAAATTGTCACTCTAACAAATGAGAATATGGGTGGGGAAGGGGAGGAAAAAAAATTTTAAAAAAAGGCAATGGGGGAAGGAGGATCTGGAGAGAAAAATAAAACGTTTTAAAACTAATCCTTATGCTTTTAAAACTATAACAATATAAAAAAACCAAACCCATCCATTAAAATGTTGAGTACCGAATATAGTACAGTGAAAAGATAAAATTCCACTATCAGCATCTGGGGAACAATAGAACTTGGATGCAAAACATAATTGTGATAGGTTGTCATCTAATAGAAAGTAAGTAAGAAAATATCCATCGACTTTAACAAAGCAGAAGCAGGCCCATGAAGGTCTAATCCAATAGTAAATGGAAAGGTTTCTATTACTTTCAATGCGCTTCAGAACTATCCCTTAAAAAAACAGTTATGTAACAGTGAAGGGCTAAGTAGCCCCCGTTTTATAATTTGAAGAAATGTACCTGATATATATTGAAATCTGCAAGTCTAACCACAATAGGACTAGACATCAGTTTGCCCTTTGGTTGTTGGGAAGATACAGAGGAAGCCCTAGATGTTCCTTTCGGTATCTGTTCCTTGCCTGTAGGAAAGAACGGAATCATTGAAAAGAACATCTTTTTTAAGACTAGTTTTAACATTTCATGGAATTAGAGCATTAGTGATGTGAACAAAGTACCTGTTTGTAGGTTCTGAGGAGATACAGCAGCGGGTGGTGATTTAGGAGGAGAATCTATGACCTGGTCCTTTACAGCCTGCTTTAGCAATTCAACATTACTTTTAAATTCATTTAGTAATTCTTTGGCCCATCCACTTCTGGTTTTAGTGGCATCACTGTAATGCATCCAGTGATCACAGCTGTCTCCTGCAAATAAGAGGAATGAGGAAAATATTCAGTCATTTGAAAGTTTGCTTCTGACTGGATAACAAAGTCCCACTATTTCACAGAATCACACAAAGGCTTGGGTTGGAAGAAACCTTTAAAGATCATCTAGTTCCAAACTCTCTGCCATGGGCAGGGACACCTTCCACAAGACCTGGTTGCTCAAAGCCCCATCTAATCTGGCCTTGATTTCACAATTCTTCAAACTATAATCTCATAGCATGGTGTAATTATAAAACAACAGAATTTATAACAGAAACTAAATCAGAAGTTATATATTTGTTACATAAAACCAAGTCTCACTGCTTCTCAAAATCACTCAACACAATATAATATTAAACCTGCCTTTTAAAACCACTAATATTCAAAACATCACTGAGTATTTCCAGTTCAGAGACATTTGATGATATAGCTTCCTATGTAAGAACATGGAGAAAAAAAAACACAAAAAAAACCAAAATAAAAACCCACAACCAAAAAACCCCCAAAACAACAACGTATTTCATTGAAAAAAATAAAGTGAGACTAAGTAACAGAACAATGTTCTCATGCTCACTTTTTCCAAGCTTATGTTTCCTGCCAGAACTGTGTCCTAAGAAGTTCCTGGTCCCTTTCCAGAAATGTAGTCTTTTTCTAGCACCTCTATGGCACACAAACAAGACGGTAAGTTCAATCAGTGCTGCAGGGGACACAGCCTTAAAAAGCCCAGGGGAAATTCTTTCATTCCTCACATTTCTGTTGGTAAACATTTAAAACTCTGAAAGAAATTGAGCTCTCTTCAAACAGTCCCTGTAAAGACAGTGTACTGAACAAACAATGAGTGCAATACAAGTAACTTCTATCAAGTAGTACATCACTTTAAATACCAACATGTGAAAATTTACTTTATTTGTGACTTTATGCAGTTTTGGAGATAGTAGATATGGCTGGTATTTGAATAGGAAAGTGCTTTGGGGGAAAAAAAAAAAAAAGTGATTTCAGGTCTAAATGCTATGATTTCCATGTGAAAGAAACTTTAAGAGAGGGGCCTATCACAAAAGATGGTATTTTTCACCACCCTCCTGCCTCACAGCTTTTGAAGGTTATTCCCATCTTTCTATTTCAAGAAGACAAAGAAGGAACAGGGAAGAAAACAGAAAGAGCAAGATGGCAAGGATACCTGAAATTCAAGTCCATGAGGCTGGGATCTCCAAAAGGACTGCAGTGGAGTCACCCCAAACACATGCACATAAACTCTGAAGCACCTACAGAATCATTCTAGGGCAAGTTCTCATACCCCTTCTGGAAAGTCTGTATTGGCAAGTGCCTCACTGAAGCACACTAACACATGCAGCATGAGGAACAGTGAGGAAGTAGAGGTCTGCATGCAGTTACAGGGTTATGATCTCACTGGGATCACAGAGACATAGTGACTATGTCTCACATAGTGACAGGCAGGGAGGGTGAGCTGCCCCTTCAGTGAGATCTGTGGGAACACATGCTGCTCTGCTTTAAGATGAACGATCAACCAGCTGAGCACTTACAGGTCAGCATTAGAGGGTAAACCAACATGAATATTATGATGGTAGATACCTACTACAGACCATCTGATCGGGAAGATGACAAGGCCCTCCTCAGGCAACTGGAGAAAGTATCATATTCACAGATCCTGGTCCTCATTAGGAACTTTAGCCACCCCAATATCTACTGGAGGGAAAATATAGCAAGGCATAAGCAATCCCTGCAGTTTCTGAAAGTGCATCGATGACAAACTCCTAAGACATGTAATCAAAGAGCCAAAGAGAGCACATGCTCCACTGGACCCTATTCTTACCAAAAGAGAAAAAATAAAAAAATAAAAAGAACTGGTCGGGGATGTGAAGGTCAGGGGCAGCCAAGCGATCTAGGAGAGTTGGCTGATGTCTGAGAATCACCTCCAAGCCAAAGAACAGTCCACCCTAAAAAGCAGGAAATCTAGCAAATGTGGAAGGAGGCCTGTGTGGATGAAACAGGAGCTCCTGCCTAAATTCAGAGATAGAAAGGAGGTGTACAAGATGTGGAAACAGCATCAGATTATCCCAAAGAATATGGAGGATGGCATTAGGAATACCAAAGCTTACCCAGTACTGAATCTAATGAGGAGTTATTAGGAACAACAAGAAAGGCTTCTACAGGTGTATCACCAGTAAAAGGAATAGGGAAAACTTGGCCTTGCTGCTGAGTGGGAGAGGGCACCTAGTGACAAATGACATGGAGAAGGCTGAGGTACTCCAAATGCCATTTTTACCTCAGTCTTCACTGGTAACACTTGCTTTCAGAATTCCCAGGTCCTAGAGACCTTTGGGAAACTCTGAGCAAAGAAATCTTCCCTGCAACATAGAAGCATTAACTTAGGAAGCATTTAAACACATCAGACACGCACCAGTTGATAGGATCCTGATGAGATGCGAACAAGTGCTGAGAGAACTGGCCAATGTCATGGGGAGGCCACTCTGAATTATATTGGAAATATTATCATTGAACAGTGATCAGGAACAGTTCCAAGGACTGGAAGAAAGCAGATGTCATTACTATGACAGAAAGGATGAAAAGAACAACACGGGTGGTCAGCCTCACTGCAAAGAAGGTAATAGGGGAAGAGGGCAACAAAGCAAATAATTTTGGAAACCATTTCAAAATACATTAAGAATTGGAAGGTGATTGGGAGTACACATGCACCATTTTATGATGGAGAAGTAGTGCCTGATTACCTTTACAGGCTTCCACTATGAGACAACTGGCTTGACGGATGAGGGGACAGCAGTGGATGTTGTTCATCTCAACTTTAGCAAGGCTTTCAACACTGTCTGTAACATGCTCAGTAACAGCATGAAATACTGACTAGGTAAGTATGCAGTGAGGTGGACTGGAAACTGCCTAAAATGTTAGTCTTCAAGGGCTGGGATTATCAGCCTGAAATCCAGATGGAGATACTAATTTAAAACCTAACTGGACACAATCCTGGGAAGCTAACTTTAATTGACACTACTTTAATCAGAAGGGTTGGACTAGAGAACCTCCAGAGGTGCCTTCCATCCTCAACTATAATACAATTCTATATATGGAGATGAAAATACCACCTTTATCTGTGAAAAGGGAAAAAGCAGGTCAAATTTTAACAAGAAAACAATATTTTAGTGGAGCTGGCACTGATATCGCTACCATCTGAATTTATTGCTGGTTGCCCAGGAAAAAAAATGCTTTCTGATTTCTCATATTGTCTCAATATATCAGCTTGATCATGAATTTCCTGTGCTGTGAAGTGGCCTGCAGGATGGCAGAGCAGCAGCTTTCTCTGATCATCATCCAACAACACATCCCCTGCACAGATAACAGATCTGGGTAAAAGCTTCTGTGAGAGCAGGTCTGGGAGTTCTAGCAAACTGCTGTACAGACAGGTTTACAACATCCAGTAAGTCTGGCTTATGTCAGGGTTATCACACTCAATAGACACACAACCTGCTTCATTTTTGTTAAGTACTACAAAATGCTACTATTGGAAGGTTTGATTTTCAATGGGTTAGAAATCTATCCTACAGCAATTGCATCTCAGCCTTGCTTTAGAGTCTTTCTGGGTGAGGTCTGTTACAAAAAATGAGCAAACAAACAACCAAACAACCACCCCCCCAAAAATAAAAAAGGCAAACACCAACCACCAAAAAAACCCACAACAACAAAAAAAACCACCAAACAAGCCTAAAACCCAACAAGAACACAGTCTTCAAACAAGTTCATTGTTGAGGGCTCTTCCCTGAATTATTAATCACAGTTTCCAAGAAGACTATACCAAAAGAGCCATTTCTAAATATCTCATAGGCTGAGAGGTACAAAACCCAAAAAGTCTGGTAACACTCAACGGAAGTATGTATCCATCTCCTCCTTGCCCACTCTTGCAAAGTATTAATATGCATTATACCTATTAATGGGTTATTAAATTATGTTCTACACAACATTGCAGAGCCTCAACTTCAGGGTAGGAGTGCTCTGCACATCAGATGATGGAATGATACCCACATGGCTAGACAACTCCATTTGAGCTTTCAAGATTAGTATGCTCTCCCCGTGAGTACAGGGACTCTCCCCTATGTGATGATAGCTTGCCCATAGTGCTGCCACTCGCTTCTAAAACAGTGAGACAGTGACGGCCTCCTGAAGTGGAAACAGAAGCTTTTGGGCTTGTTCCCTCTCCCTGCACACATACATCCTGTTGGATCAATACCACCTTTGGCAGCTTTTCTGTTATAGCTTATTAGTAAGACCTAGATTTCTGTACTTAAGTATACTTGTACAGAACACCATTTAAAACTGCAGGAGAACACGACCTTTAGGGGTACTGTATTTGCTCTGCAGATGATCTTTTCTATCTCTGGTTTCATGTACTGGAAGTTATGTCCCATGTAGCCGTTACCTAGAAGCATTCTCAGTGAGCTTCTAGCATGTGCATCCAAGAGCTTACAGTACCTGGTTTCATCTGGCTAAGAATCCTTCCAAAAAAAAGCAATCTATTTCTTTCCCTGGTTCTCTGCATTTTCTCCATGGTGAGCTCACAGAAACCACAGATAGTTCAGACCCTCACTTAGACATAGCACAATCAGAAGTGACAGTAAATAAAAAAACATAAATGGATCACAAGACAGGCATGTTTTAAACCTCTGTAACTTAAGGTCCCACTTTTCTAGGGCAGGAAACCAGTATCACAAATTTCAAACCATACTGGGCCAAGCTATAGCAAAGAAAGAATACTGGTTTTATAAAGCATATTCTTTTCTGTGGCTGTGTATGTTTATTTGACCTATGCTGAAGTACTGTTTTTAAGGTGCAAAAACTATACTTGCTACTTATGAATGAGATTTACACTGAAGAATTCCATCTGCAACCACAAGTGACAAGAAGGACATAAGGCAAGGTACAGCTAATTCACATCTTAAAAGTATGTGGGTAATCAGTCCAAAATGATATGTTAGTAAAAAGCAAAGCAAAGCAGAACCAACCCCCAAACAAACTAGAAGCCCCTCCAGTGTACTGGACTGCGTCTGATCTCAAGTTCAACAGCAATCTTACTTTGGCTCTTATAATTTTTTAGATTTCTGAAAAACATATTTACTAGAAATTATTTACAAGAAATGGTTCTTCAGAAATTGCTAACATCTGCTCCATAAGAAATTCTTAAGAAAAGCCTATATAATTGAACACTTACACATTCTTTTTATAGCAAAATAAAATAGAAACAAAAACAATTATTGGAATTAAAATGATAGACTGGTATATGAGGAAAAAAAAATAGTCTAGCAGATTGACTCTTGCAAATATCCAATTAGTGAATTCTCAATCTGCCCCACTGCTTTCCTCTGTCAACACACAATTCTTTACATGTCAGAAACGTGCAAATACTGTCTTATTGACCGAACACCACTGTGGCAAGGAAAAGTGTTTGGCCTAAAATTAGATTTTTGACAGAAATTAAATTGGTTTCCAGGTTGTCATTTTTGTTGTTTGGTTTTACACATAGAAGGAAATAAAAAGGTGTGTCTTTCAAATGGCTAGAACATTACTATCCAAGCCATATGCATATACATGCAAACCATATTTTTTAGTATTCAAGCAAGACAATTACATTCACAAGTACTTCACTTCCATACCTGCTTTGTGAAATGGGTAATAATCCACTGTCAAAAAGCTGAAGGAAAGCTGCATGGCCCCTCCTGTAACACGTCTATTTGAATCTGTAAAATAGAACAAGTCAGCTCTGCAAATATTGTATTTGGCATGTTAGTTCTCATGATGCTGCATTCTTTAAGCACCTAACAGCTCCTTCTTCCTCCCTTTACAGGCTCTCCTTACAACATCATTATTTTCCCTCAAAATGTTCATTCGGATAATCTTCACTTGTTTCGAAAGACCAGTTAGTAGAATTCACAGTTCTGCACTCAGGTCACTACTAACAAATTGCGTATTGTTTTAAATGCCATAAAAAGTAAAGATAATTCCTTGTGCACAAATTACTGCTATTTTTCTGAAACAAAACTTTTCACACTGAACATATGATTGTGATCAGTCATTGTGATCAGTCATTTGAAGTCAACATTCACTCCAACAATATTGTAAATATAATCTCCTTTCTTTTATTTGACAAATACGCAGTGAAGTGGTCTTCCAAGAGTCCTCTGTTCTGATTTTTCCACTGCTAAATAAAGGACCAATAATAAGAATGATTAATCTCAACTGCAGTAGATACACTACATGAAAGGAAATACATCTCTAGCCCTTGAACCTTCAGCTCTGATGCTCTGCAAGCATCTTCCCTAATCAAGGAAATACATGCACTGAAAACTAAGATTTTCACACTCTCTCTCCAGCAGACCTTGTATGCCTCTATAAAGTTCTCAGAAGTGTCATCTGTCTTCCTTTTTCTTTTTTTTTCTGATTCTAAATATGGTATATGCAATAATCTTAATTAAAAAAACAACAACAACAACAACACAACAAACCAAACAGCAACAAAAAACACAAGCAAACAAACAAAACACCACCACAAACCACAAAAAACACAAGCCCCAAAGTACATGTAATACATTCAAAATTGTAAGGTCACAGAACACCCATTCCATTCTTCCTGTGTGCTGCCTGGAATACCAAATTCTCTAAATTAGCAAAAGAAGCTTTTTATTAGTCCATATTTTATAAGAGTGCTACAGAAGGAGATTGTACATGTCACGTAATGTTGCTACTTCATAACCCTGTTAAATTACAAAAGAAAAAACAGAAGTAACAGACAGGACAGAATCAGTTTCTAGAAGACAGGAAAAGAACTGAAACTACCAGCACTTTTACCAGTTTTTATTGCATTTATGATAAAATAATTGCATTTAATAATGAAATGTTGGCCTGATAGAGGCATCTAGCCAATTTTAAATGTGCCTACAGACACTGAAGACAATTCTGAATATTCCTTTGAAATAAGAAAGACATTTTGCTAGTATTATTGTACTCCTCAAAATGTCCTCTAAAGATGATTATGGCTCTCAGGCATGTTACTTAAAAAAAAAAAAAAAAAAAATTACCTTTTTCTTTAGAATGGATATCATCACATATATGTAGGTCCAAATGAGAAATTACTAAGTGATGAGATGTTTCCTTAACATCAAAATCATTAAATAATTTCACTATTGCATCATTTTGATCAGGTGCTGCTGTTGTCTGGTGCGCTTTCACCTGCTGAGAGCTGGGTACAGGGGCAGAGCTCTGAAAAAGTATTTAGTCAAATCAATTTATAGAGTTTATCTGTCTTTCAAGCATAAGCATACATTTACTTACTCAAAACAGGCCTCTGAAATAAGGAAAAATACCTATGCCACTTGCATTCATCTTGGATCATTACTGAGGTTTAAGTGTGCTGTTTTAGAATGAAGAGCTAAGATGAGCTAAGGACGAGGTATCACCAAGAGGCAATACCAGTGCAACCCCCATTCTCCTCTTCACTCAAACTTCTTTACACCCCTGTCTCTTGCAGCACTGGTATTTCTAACTTCCATTGCAAGCAGTTCAGGGAAGTAAACCAGTGGAAAACTATACATTTTGGGGCGTCATTTCTGCTAGTTCAGTCCCCAAACTACATCACAATGGAGTCAAATGTGAGCCACTGTCAGTACCAGGGAACTGGTGAGATGCAAGCACGGGGACTTGAAGAATCAGGACCTCTCTGCTCAGTAACATCTAACCTGTAGATTGTTGTAGCTAAGCCGTCAAATCACATTGTAAGCTGTCAGAATCACCACAAGAACTTAAGTTTCCATTAGAGTACACTAACATTATTATAAGAGATTCTGTACAAATTACTCAGTCTTATTAATATTTTTTTATTTTTATAGGATTCTCTTTGATCAGTGCATTTGTGCTGCTTCTTCCCAGACAAGAAGTCCCTCTCCCCAGCACTCAAAAAGCCCAACTGGTCTAGTCTGTTGTATGTCCTGAAAAATCACCAAAATTTTCCTAAGGCCCTCTTACATGAAGCATCAAGCTCATTTGTGCCAGCAGAAATATGTTAAAAGTAGAATTATTTTTCGTTGTATATTCCAAAAAGAAAGCTGCATAAAGGAAAGCTCTTACTAAAATCTAATTTTTCTGTACCATGAAACAAACTGGAAAAGCCCTTTAAACCATTATAGTAAAAATATCTATCCACACAATAAGGTTACCTTAGTGTGTCTTAATTTATTTAATTCATAAACAGAAAATACTTGGAGGCAAATTCACTACACAGTTATCAACTGTAGTGCATAATGCTAAAAACTCTGTATACAGATAAAGAAATCCTGCAATTACCGTCAATACACAAAAATCTTGCAAGATCTAGTCTATTTTATACTACTGTGGTTCATTCCCAGTGTAATTTAAGACACATAGCTAAATAAAAATGAGTGAACATTCTCTCAAATTAACACAACTAACCACACTGTCTTGTATTTTAGATAGTGAGAGAATTACAATACCTGTGCTGTTTCGGAAGCTAAGCTTTTTCTCTGTTCTGTTGATTTCTCTATGGCTTCACTAAGAGATTTGGCATATTGCACCATGGCTTTCAACTGGGAATCAGTCAAAACCCATAGCAAATCATCCAGAATCAGAACCAATTTTGATGCTACTACATTGCAATCCTTTAACTGTGGAAGAAAAATTTAAACAAGTGAAAAGAGTACATTAAATACTTGCATCAAATACAAGGAAAATAAAAAACAATGCAAAAACAGATTTCTCAAAAAGTAAATTTCTTCATTTAAATAACAAATGCTGTTTTTATCTTACATTTTATTATTCTCATTAACTAAAAAGTATCTATGATATAGTATATTTATGCCTCCCTTTTTATTTGTATGGCATACTTTGGATATTAAACTGATACATTTCTCTAAATGTAATGTAAATATTGCCTGAATCTAGAGAGGTAAGAAAACATGCATCATCACAAACAAGGCTCTGCAGATCAAACAATTTCAATGCAAGGTTTTAATCTTCGAAATCTGTCTGCAATATTACTTGCAAACTCTACTGTCTAACTCTACTACTAAAAAATTAGTTCAGGGAATTCTATATTTTATAGAGCCTAAACTTGAAAACCTGTACTATTTGGAGGTATGCATTAAGAGCATAAGTTAAAAATGGCTTCATAAAATAATAAAAGATTTCAAACTTTTCAAGTTTACCCTTCTTTTAAGCGTGACCCTAATTTTCGATTGATTAGTAATCAGTCGAACTGGAGCACTCATGATTTCATGTTTAGAGCTCTGGATTGCATCTGCTTCTATTCTGATCATCTGCCAGTTGATTTCTTTAAAAGTCAAAACCTTTAAAGAGAGAGAAAAGAAGACAACACCTTCATGCATATGACAGTTTACTTGCACGTAAGCATGAGCATGTGTATATCTGTACATATATACTCACACTCACATGTATCCTTCATGCAGAGCCATATAAACAGAACAAATACAAGCCACTTGTTTTTCTGCTTAGAGATATTGGGCAGTAAAGCTCTGATCCTTCTCTACCTCCAAAATACCACATAAATATTAAGCAAGTTCTAAGCAGGCAGAGGTAACAAGCAGCATTTAAAACATTCCAAAGAAAACAGAAATCTAAATGATTGCATACTATGTTGGGTTTTGGTGGAAGGGGAAGTAGAGACAGACACATGCTAAAATAAGTCTCAATACAACACAGAATATTTAGACCCAATGTTGCACTCAGTATACATTTTACTTTGGCTACTGGGGAGAATGCAAAAGAATCTACACCAGTCTAGGGATTCTGTGTTAAGTTCTCCCAGACAGTAGAAAAGTACGCACTTTACTGCTATTACCTTTTAGTATACATATGATGGAGTTATTCCAAGAAAAATATTTAATTCTTGCATAGGAACTTTATTAAAATGCAGTTTCAAATGCTTAAAGAAAAAGAAATAACCTCATTAGGCAAACCCTCACAGGGAAATAAATAATGAATGAAAGCTTTAAAAATAATACAAAAAAATCATTTTAAAAAACCTAAGAAACAAACAAACAAACAAAAAACCAACACAGAACAATGCCTTATCCTTCTAATCTTTTTTTCTCCCAGTACTCCTCAAGTCTGGCCTAGCTTGCATATAAAAATGGTTAATTTTAACATGCAAATATTTTTAAGCTTGGAGAATGTAAGAGGGGAACAGTACATATGCTAGGCCTGGTCTTTGCTCTTCCCTAAGCATCCACTTGGGCCCCTGCTAAGGGTATGACTTTTGATCTAACTCCTATCTACTATTTCTCCATCCTGTGTTCCTAGAGGACAGCTGGACTGCTGAGAATGTCTCCATTCCCAGTAATGACACGTTTCCTAGACTCTAGAAGTTTGCCATTCAATTTCCTCATCCTTCAACACAAAAACAAGGAAAAGAAAGTTAGCAAAAGACAGGATTTACCTCTCCACGTTGAGCTTCTTGTATTCTAGTAAATCTGAGGTCAGCATGTTCCCAGTTTGCATTTACGCTATATATTCTCAGCTGGGAAAGCTCAAATGAAGCATTAAAGGCTTTTGCACCAATCCTTATTATAATGGAATTCACAGAAACGGAAATGCCTTCTACCACTTTTTCAGCAAAGCCATATTCACTAAAAAGTGAAATGACAAAATATTAAATACACACTTAATAAAAGGGCACAGAATTAAACTTAATAAACAGATGAAATAAAATGAGGGAAAAACCAACATAAAATAAGTTTGGGATGTATTCTCCAGTTATGAATTTTTGTTAAATACACTTGATCTCATTTACAATAATTGCTACCCTGTGATTCTAATCTCAAAATAGTTCTAAAAGAATATAGTTTGGACAAAGATCAGTCTCGACAAAGTATGAAAATTAATGCAGTTTTTTCATGATAATTGGTTTATACATACATAAATGTATAAAAAAATTAAATATATGTAATACATAAAGAATAACAGTCTACAGCATTATGTAGAAATCTTACTCTTCTTTATGCATACTTAAGGAGCAATTAATGTCAAATGAATTATCTGACAATTCCAATCCGGTTAGTATTTATCTCAAAAATTATTCTGTCCATTAAAACTAAAAGCAAAATAGTTTAAAACATTTGCTTTTTTTCTTTCTATAAAAGAAGTCACCTGAAATGGTGGTTACCTTTCAAAAACAACATGCATTCCAGGATTAAATAGGATAAAGCAGCTGCAATTATTTTTTCATAAAAATCTTACCCACTTGGAATGTTTTCTATTAGAAAATGGAAAATTGTATTTTAAATACTCTTTTAACACCTAAAATGTTTTGCCCTCCC
>VWZY01002819.1:56650-79363 GCA_013399075.1 Chloroceryle aenea
CCCCCCCGTTTTTAAAGTGCAGCTTTTGTGGTTTCCATTCGTTTTCCTTTTTAAAACTTTCATCCTACATGGAATCTCTATGGCAAGCTGTACCCTAGGAGACAAGAGGCCCGTGGACTAATTCTAATTCTACATATTAAACAGAGTTTAAAATAAGAAAATCAATTGTCACCACATCTGTTTCTCTGCATATGGGTGCATCTTCCCATTGAAAAGTGTTTTGGGTCCATAAAACCAAAATTATTGGAGGTAGGGGGAAAGGTGGAAATCACTGATATAATGCTATATTATTCCACCAAATTATTTGACTTTGGGGCTATATAGTGTGCATAACATTTTTCAGTATGATTTGGCTGATAAAAATAAAGGAAATAGAACTTTAAAACACCCACTAATAGCCCTTAATATTGCTTTTTAGACCAAAGCAAAAATAAAAAATAAATAAAACTGCACACCAACATTATTTTTCATATAGGTTGAAGGCAAGATATCTTTAATATTCCAAAACAATATAAATTAAACAGGAGTCATTTTTGATGCAGTAGTTGCACCCATACAAAAATAAGTGTAGGAAACTCTATGCCCAGTTCACATGTAGATAGTTTCCAGAGTTGGATCTGGAGAATTCCATTAACGCTCTACCATATGTAACTCCCCTCACAAGTAATAAAATAAAGCTTTGGAGAGATGGAAAAGGCAAGCTGCAGTACTCCTGGAAATTTGCTGAGGATCTGTTTTATATTAATTAATAACTTAAAATTTTTTGAATCAATTACCCATAAGTATCATCACTGACCTTTGTCCAGATGCAGTTGCTATTGGAGAGGGTCCATTAGGGGCACGTGGCTCTTCACATGTGCTCATTTCCATTACAACTTTATCCAAGGACTTGAAAAACAAAACAAAACATAAAATTGGAGACCTAAGAGGTAACAAAGCAGATAGATGGTATAGGAAAAAAAAAAAAAAAAAAAAAAAGTAAAACCAAAACAAAACTAACCAAACAAATAAACCCCACACACTAATCAAAAATCACTCAAGTGATTTTTTATCACTTGAGAACTTTTGTTGAAATATATCTAAAACATTTCTCTCCACGTCAATTTTCTCATATTTTTTGTAATATACCAGAATTACCTTTTAATTTACGCACATATGTTTTTTAGTTTTGTAAATTCTAGAAGAGCTTCCTAGTCAAATACTGGATTGCAAGATTCTTGATCTCTAAGCATTATTTATCCATCACACGTCTTCAAAAACTGCATTTCAAAAAGGGCATGATTTAATGTGCACTTATCTGGGTTTTCCTTCTACACAATTGTTCTTTCAGTGAAATACTTAATACCTCCTGAGTTTTCTAAATGGTTCAATAAATTTGTGAAATTTTTATGTATAATATTTGAAACTAGTCCACTAAAATTTCTTATAGGAGATGATGTTACAACTTTAAAACAAAACTCTGAATTTCTAATATATACACAACAGTGTATTTCACCAAAAGAACTCTGTGCCTGTATATGAAATTTTAGTACATCTTGTAAACCAAGTCATTTCAATGAAGATATATTCTAATGTAATTTGCAACACATCAAATTACAGCAAAATCGTATGCTGCTATTGTAGTCTTTGCAATTCAGGTGGGACCCTTACAAAAGAAGCTTGGAATTAAGGGAATGAGACACTAAATCCTATTTTAACTAAAGGCTATATTTAATTCACACAGGTATAGCCCACATTATAAACAATGCACACTAACAGGGAAGTGAACAGCATGGAAACAAACCATATGTAAAATCTTATTCCCAGCAAGAGAATAAATCCAAGAATCTCCTAATTTACAAGGTTTGTGACCTAAATTTATCATTCAGCCTGGGAAGGCTCTTAATGCTTACAGTTCTGAAATCTTGTCCCACTGGAAGCTCATTCAACACACAACTAATACTACTTCTCTGTCTAATTCTGACTTTCTACTACCCCTTCTGAATTTCTCCATTTACCCTCTTGTAGATCAGACAAACCACACTAAAAAGCTTTGTCGCAATTTTAGATTTATCATGATTCAACCTGTCTCACACAACGGACTTTACGATCATATTGTGTTAATTGTGCCTCTCTCCATAATCTACTTGCTCCACAGACGTTTCTCTGCACTACTCTTGTCCATGAAATGCCCTGACTACTACCTAGAAATTAATAAACTCTCTACTGTGCATTTTTATATTTCACTATATTTTGATGCTTAAAGGAAAGCATTAGATGTTAACAGTAAATTTGGACAATAAGGAAAAAAATAATCCCTTAGTCTGGGGGAGTGGGGAAGAGGAAGCCAAGATTTCTCCTGATTATCCTAATATTTTTTGATCTTTGACCACTCTTTTAATGTTTGTTAAGACCTTTGGAACAATTTCCTTAGCTATAAGACCTGAACAAAGAACAGCAGGGCAGTGACATAAGGAGTTTGTGTATTACACATAGGAGCTAAGAAAGAACACCTGGCTGTAGATAGATGTCTATTCTTTTCTCACTGGTAACTAATGTACTTTGATACAGAAAAAAGTGCTGCATAGTATCCTTGGGTCCCCAAAGCACTCCTCAAAATAATAGTGTTTATCATACAGAAATGGAAATTTATTATGAGCAAAGATAAAGGCATTTGCCACCACATTAATAGACAGATCTGCATAAAGGACAACTCAGCTCAGTGGAAGTACTTCGGCTAGACAAGTGGGTTCTAGCTACCTCCTAAGCTATGCAAACCAAGGACGCTATTCCAATATAATCAAACTCTCATTGGCAAAAATATCCTCACCAGAACAGTGGAAGTTCAGCAATGTAATACAGGGCTAAAGTTGAACATTAAGGCCATTGAATTCACCTTCCTTTAGAAGTCAAAAAGGCTGCTGTACAGTCTGCCATCGTTATCAATTTAATGTACTTGTTCAAGGAAAGCTTTATGTAAAAAAGGTGACTTTGAAAGTTATCTTAAGTCTCAAAAGATTGCTAATGTAAATTCAACAGAAGAGAAGCAAAAAATCAGGCCTTGTTACCATAGGTCTAAGTATGTAATCCTTAAGAATAGCACATCTTAAACTGATTTCCTAGTTTGGTGGTTGCATTTTATAGTCATGAGGTTGAATCATCCCACCTCAGCAATACCACACTTTAAAGCCCTGGGTGTCGGGAAGAAGTGGTACATTGGCTAGTAACCCAGTTGTAATGTAGCAATGCATCAAGTATTTAAAACAGTATGTCCTGCCCAAGTCTGATTCAGAACTACAGAATTAGAAGCACATTCAATAATTCACTGCAATACTGGGAAGCATGACAGTTAAAGGAATACTCATTCCTAAGTAAACACAATTAGTTTAGCCATCATCAAGCAAATTGCTTCTGGTGCTACCATATTTCTTAGCATACTTATAAATTAAGAGCAAAAATAATCAACTGCAAGAATTAATATTCATTCTAATTGTTGTTGAGTCCTATTTATACATTTTACATTCTATTTAACTCTGAGCTGAATCCTAGGCTGTTACAGAAAGCCTGTAAATGCCGTGTGTATCAAACCCACTCTAACTGAGATCATCTGGTAGAATACAGATGTAGAATGGAAAAGTCCTTATAAGATACAGCTCCAAAAGAAAGGCATAAGCTTGTAAAATGGCTATCTGGACAAATAAGTACCCTTCAGGTAAACCCGAATTAAGATGGAACGAATGAATAACTTGACAGAAATTAGCTAACAGTCAAACATATATACACCTAAAGGCATAGGTTAAGAAAACAAGACTACCAACAAAATAGATAAGACAAAAAGTATTCATCTGTGACTACCCAAAGGACACTTAGTAAAGGCCTGTTAATGTTTCAGCTATTTCTAGAGTCAAGTCAAAAGAACTATATAAATATTTGAGATAAATTCTGCTACACAGTATTTTTAGCATTTGATCTCAGAACTCACCAAAGAGATGGGATGTGTTTTCAATTTTGTCCATGGTATCTGCAAGGGAAAATATTATTCTAAAGCAAAGTAAATATTAATACAGTAAAATAGAGCATTTGTTTAGAATGTGGTTTATATATACAAAATATATTTGTAACTCTTGAATTCAGAATATTATTTTCAAAATATCAAGTTTATCTGAAATTACTTTAAATTTATGCACACATGTAAATTTATTCCAGTGTTAAAACCAGAACTTACAAATATACTTATCACTGAGCAGAAAGAAAACAGAGGAACAAAACAGAATGACTCTAATACCAATCATCTTCCACATTCTTTCCTTCAAAAGGAAAGAAAATCCACATTTGCTCTGTTGGCCTGTAAGTTAACTGGATGCCTGCAACAAAGCATCAAGTGCACTGCATTTAGAAAAATCAGGACAATCTTCCATTAAGAAAAGTTAACAAAACAAAATAAACAAACCAACCCAAACAAACACACAACCCCAAGCAAACAAACAAAAAAGAAAATCTGCCAAAATCTGACTAGATCATTTCTGTCAAAAACAAGCCCTAGTTTCATTTTTTTACTCTCATCTTAGTATAATATAGGAGAGATATACATTGCTTCAATTCTTAGCAGCCACGAGGACCAAAAAATTAGTAAGTACTAGATTTAGATTGATCCCATATTTCCCACAGAGACCAGAATCCCTCACAAAGGTTTGTTTGCTTTTGGTTTTTGTTTTGTTTTGGGTTTTTTTGTTTGGTTGGGGTTTTTNCTTTAATATTAGTTTTGCCATTATTTAGGCAGAGGACTCCACTCAGACACTCTGTCCGTCCAGATTTGTTTGTGACGGCTGGCTCAGCCAAAACACAACTCTCATATCTTCACAAGACTCCTTCCTTCAACCATTTTGTCTGCCAGCTTAGCCGGCATCTCAACCTTTCTCACAAAGCNCAAGGTATGTCTGAGAGTCCTATCCCAGAGCCCCCACCAAGGGGCTTGCAACAGACATGAGCATGTCTGTATCAGAGCCCAGCTAAAGGTCTCCCACTGAAATGGTAGTTCCAGGTTTCAGAACCCGCTGAAGAACTTTCACTGAGACACCCTGAAAGTTAAACAAATAGGTCTGATTTATNGGGGTAAAAAGAAGAAATAATACAGTTTAAAATATAATAAATAATTATTTGTAAGAGACTAATGACCACAGGTAAATACAAACTGTTACCTCTATACCTATTTCAGAACACATAGGAATAAATTCTACTCAGAAAGAAAAAATATTTTTAAAAAAATTTTAAAAAAATCAATGCTTATTTTCATTTTCCCATATATACTTCATGTCACCATATGAGAAATTAGTAAAAAATTATTGCTGGTAACATCTTCATTTTTCTCTACAATTTTGTGAAGCACTCATCACAATTATCTATTTATGCACATTTGGTTTACAGAGACAGAAGGAAAAGAAATAAAGATTTGGACAATTACCATTCAGGCACAATAAAATACTCACCCTAATGGATGCTTTATTGCAAAAGACCTTGTTTATAGCAAGCCATGTTGGAAGATCCAGCATGTTCTGAAGTACCTCTTGATCCAGCTCTAAATTGGTCAGCTGACCTTCGCCCTTTAATGTGCTCAGGTTGATCTTGTCAGGTGACAGATTTTTGGTGAACCTAGAAACAAACACGCACCTTAAGTAAGTGCATATAGAGCAATCAGACCTGTCCCACATATACCTGACAATTTAACTGAAAGCGATGGTCTAGGGTGAGGAAATCATCTTAGGTTCTTAGGTATAATTTCTCCCTGAAAAGAAATGGTACCACAGAATTAATTGCTTTGTCCCTCTAAAATTTTTGTAACTCCTTTTACAAACATAATTAAGTATACTATGAGGTATCTTCTAATTTGTTCCTCACCCAGAATAACAAATCCTTGATGCAAAGTGTTTAACTATTTATTTTAAACTATTTAAGGTAGGAGTGAATCTATTCCATTCTTCTTTAGTTTTTCAAAAGGAGGGGAAAAAAAAAAAATCCAAAACCTCTACAACTTCACTGTCATTCTTAGAGCAAGCAAGAGTGGCTTAGAATTCACTCAGGAGCAACAACATAAAAGCTACTCCTTATAAATAGTACCTTTCTATATATATTCACAGTTAGAAATCTTGAAAAGTTTTGTTTACAATACTCATTAGGTTTAATCACAGAATTTGGTAACGTAATTAAAAATATACGTGCACACATGTTTACATACACAACACAGCGTGGTGTATATAAAATATTGGATGAAAACTCAAAAGTTCAATGTGACATACAAGGGCTAAAAAATGTAACTATTTAAAAGAGTACATACGCAATAAATTTCGTTGTACTTCAGAAGTGATATGATTTGCTGACACAATAAAACAATCTTCACATCCTTGTGACAGAACATGACAAAACAAAATATTCACATCAACAGCTCTATCATTATACCTACAACAAGCTGCAGAACAGGCTATACTTAAGCACTCTTGCATTCTGCCATGGAAAATTGTTTCTGTTCATGGATCGGGTCTAATTTTACAAGATAAGATAGTACAAAATGCTACTATTTGCATTATGCTTTGTGACTTTCTGACCAAAACTTCCCTGCACTGATATTCAGCAGGTAGGAAGCAAAAGGAGTTTTTCTGTCCGTCACCACTGAACATTGCCCTGAAGCAACACACCAGGAGGTGTAACTCTGATGTGTCCTCCCCATTCAAGAGACCTATTTCTAACTAAACTACAAGGTCCTCATTAATTCAGATACTCAGGGAAGAAACTGGAAGAAAGTTAAGAAAGCTGGCAAGCTCTTCCTCTTGACAGTTTCTAAGTGTGGCTTGAAATAGGTTCAACTGCTTTACTGCATTCTTGTTCCGTTAAGCTTTGGAAATGCATTTACCTAGCCTGACAAAAAGCAAACATCCATTTTATCACTCTTGTGAAACACTCAGCCAGACATCGTAAACGTAGAGTTTCACAACCTGTCACTTTAATCACGAAAAGAAACTCTAAAAGCTCAAGGCATCTGGGGTGCATGTGCTCAGGGGAAGAAGCTTGGTCAGAATTAAAAGATCAGTTAAATTTTATTTTTTGTTACTATACCAAGTCTGAAATTATTCAGGATGTATTTGCAAATAATACTAGACACAGTTCTTATGACAGAAGTGTTGCAGCTGATTGGGTATTGCTTACAAGACATAAATTATCCAGAAGGAATGAGCTTTGAATCATGAATAATATATTTTAATAATTTCAGCACTAAAAATATATTAAGGCTATTGACAATACATTTTCTTTGGCATCTAATGCATTCCTAAATGCTCCACTTAGAAACATTAGGAGAATGGAGGACTTGAAATTATTTCTGGTAACTCTTCTTTGTTACTTTTAACAAGAATGATTAATGAGAAGAGCTGCATAACCTGCCTCAGTAAAACATCCCATCAGTAACTGCAAAATAGAAAGCCTTCTGTCTCAGAAATCACATTGACAAGTCCCATCTGAATTCAAATTCCTAAAAGAAAAAAACAGACATTGAACATTTTCAGTCACACCATAGTGTCTCTTACTCTTGGCTTTCTAATTGAGACATAAAATTCACAAACTGGGGTTATTTTAAAGCCACACTTATACAGCAAATGCCAAAACATTCTGTCATTACACACACAGTCTCCTGAGACTCCATGCTCTGTGGAAGGAGTTCCCCTCAGCGTTCCCTGTTGCTGTGTCACATCAGAAATGCCACTCAACTTCGAGACAGATCTAACCATCATCTTGATCTTTACCACGAACACATCACAGTGAAACCCAGATGATGTACAGAACAGTTTTCCAAACTTCACAGAAAGAGACACTAGGAGGAGAATGGAGACAGCAAAGCCAATCTTGAGTTACTTCCAATACACTTCAGACAAACAAAATAAGAGCCAGTCTCTCCCAACAAGGGGTGTAAGAACAAGGAAAGCAATCTCAATAAAGAAGCATTTTCCTACTCATTTCTACTTGTTTTGTTTTGTTTTTAATTTATTATTATTGTGAGAGCATTGGTTACCTCTCCTGCAGTCAGCAAAAGCAAAAATGCTCGAGTGCTGCTTCACTCAGAACAGACCAACAGAGGATCTCCACCTGTAAGACTAGAACCTTCATTTCAAGAGCCACAGAAAGAAACTCTTAGCAGCTGCATTGTGAGAAGGTATTTCAGCTGTAGACACCTCTATCAGCAGATGTCTTCATTCTACTTCCACAGCTGGAATATAACTGATGAGTGGATGCCGAGGAAACGTGTTTCCCAAACACCCATAGTAACTTCATAATATAAAACAACCACATATGCTTTGTCTGCCTGTTTTGTCCAGAGCCAATTTTCCACTGAGGATGCCAACATTTTACGGTACTGTGCCAGTTCCCTCCTCATTCTAAACTCAGTTGTTCCATAAAACACACTTTTGTTTGTCTGTTGGATATTTTCAGCACTTCAGAAGCATTTCATACTGCTTAATATAACAGGAAAACCTCTTAGTTTTATACAGTCGCCAACTTAAAAAATGAAAAAAATGATTAGACATTGGCCTATTTGGGCAACTAGCCCTGCTCATTAGTTAGAATTTGCAAGAATTCAGAACTTTATGCATAAAATTAAAAGAGCCAAACAACAAAAAGTACAGCATTTTAATTCTATTTATTTTTTAAAGCCTTAGGACAACCACAAGTCCCCAAATGGTAATGTTCTAGGATCCCACAGAACACCAAATCAGGACACACCCACCGAGTGAGAGTGCTTTGATTTTCTTTATGGTGTGCTTTGCATTCAGTCAGCAGAGGCTTAGGGAGAAGATGTTCCACAGACACACTGATACATGTCTAGTACAAGTTCTAGTGAACCTACCATGAGTTGTTATAATCTTCAGTGCCAAAATTGTTATGCAGATAACATCTGCAATTTAATATTTTAATAATATTAACTTTTATCTTTATTATTAAATGTTAATATTATTCTCGATATTCTGGTGTTGGGAGACATTTTTTAGTATTTATTACCAGTCAAAATCCAAGGAGAAGGCAGCACAGGTTTGGAGGTGAGCAAGTTATTTCTATGTCTAAAGAATACTCTATCTCTGTAACCTAGAATGATGAATTGCTTGAACTTTGAAAACTTATTAGGCTATTTATGATGTCATTTTCATGTTAGTGTAGAGTCATGCAATCCCAAATATACAGTAATGAGAAATCAATTGTGTAAGGATATTTCATGATTAGAAATCATTTATCGGGGAAAAACATTTTAAAATTCTCTGTTAGCTTTTCCTACAACTACTCAGAACTAACAATGCCACCAAATTCATGACACGCATATATTCTTCTCTCCGACTTGGTACAAGCAAACAGCTCCACCCCAGCTTGACTTTTTTTTTTTCATCCCGGTGTCCATTCCTTAGAATAAATTAACAATTCCTTAGAACAAGTTAACAATTCCTTAAACTTGGGTCAAATTGGGAGTAGAGGCCTCAACACAAGGGTCACTGCCCTGTGCAGCATCCAACAAACTCCTGACTGATGTTCTTTTTCTAGGGAAAAGACCAAGTGTCAATACCCACTGCTCAGTACAAGAAGCGAATAAAGAGGAACAGAGAAAAGTAAAAGGGAATCATAAAATGGATCTTAAAGATCATCTAGTTTCAACTCCTCTGCCAAAGGCAGGGACACCTTCCACTAGACCAGGCTACTCAAAGCCTTATCCAACTTGCCCTTGAATACTGGATACAGTTGGCTTTCTGGGCTGTCAACCCATTGCAGGGTCATGTTAGGCTTGGGGAAAGGAAATAGAAATGGGCAAGAAGAATGGAAATAAAGGCCATGGTTGAGTTCACCAAAGCTGCTGTTACACTGGTTTTGCTGCGCAGCGTGACAGCACTGTAACTGAGGTATTGGCAATACATACTTGCTTTGCTAATACCACAAGATATTAGCAAATTTGTTTTCCTGGACTTAGTTTCAGTTTCACATACTATCCTTCCTTTCTCAAAACATACAGTTTGAGGTTTTAATTACTATACCTGATAGTCTGAATTTCAATTGTTTCAATATTCAATTCTATAAGGTAAATTAATGCTATAAAATATTTTACAATTTAAAATGCAGGAATCTAGAAATACAAAGTTACCAAGCAGCCTCACACAGCTCCCTTGAGTACATATATATACACACATATACGTGCAGTAAATATTACTAAACAGTTACATATATGGTTCAACTTTAATTTACAGAGTAAGGACTAAGAGCTTAGTGAAAACTGTAAAAGACTGCACAACAACAGCACAATAGTAAGAATCATATGTAGAGTAGTAAGTTACAATCATTTTATTTTTTCAGGACCACAACAGCTCTTTTAGTTCTTTTCTCTCTAAAGCAACATCAACAAAAAAAAAATCTAGACAGAATATGCATTTCTATCCTTGCCTGAAGTTTTGTTTCTGACAATGCAGGCTTGGAGTTCCAAATGGAGCACTCCGCTACACCTGGAGAGAAGACAGCCAAGAAGTAAAACTCAAATGAAAAATCAACAAAAAACCAGTAGAGGAGATGGGAAAACACTTCTTTGAAAGTACAAGCTTATGGTTTCTATAATGAAGGCCACAGACTACAAAAAGCTTAGAGCTGCGCTCCACAAAGGCTTGGAGATACCACCAGATGACAAACTTGACAAAGCAACAGAAACTCCAACCTCCAGATTTAATAGAGAAATAATGGAAGTCTGGATCACATTTGGACACAGGATTCTCAGCTGTTTTGCACATCTGCTGAACATACAATTTCTTCCACCTGACTCTACCATAGGCTTCCCCTGCTTTTTAAATAAAATTCCTTCAGAAATTGCATCACACATGTATGCTCTAATCATGACAGATTTATTATTAAATCATAATATGTGCCACGTGTTTTGCATATCTCCTTATTATGAAGAACTCATTAAAAAGATGTATGGTTCAAAACAATCGACTCTGAAAAAGGGAAGCAAGGCCTGACAAGCACTGACAACTGGATCAATAACAAAGCAACAGAAATGTAACAGAAAGGTAACTGCTGGTTTTGGGTGTTCTTCCTGGCTGAACCATGTTAACAGATCACTAAGGAACTCTGTATCATTTCCGAAGCAAGCAAAACAGTCTTTTTTTAATTGAGTTTGAGGAAGATACTGGCTTCCCATGACTCTAGGTAACAGAAAAGGAGGTTTACTGTCATTCTGCTCACTGCATCATTTCAAGACTTATTAAATAGAAGAGGAACAGAACTGTTGAATCTGACACAGAAATAAAGCATTGGAATCATTAGAGTGTGTACTGTTATGAGTAAGTTCCTCTCACCCAGTGTAACATCAGAAATCAAAGCTGATTTTTCAATAACTGTTTTGATATAAGAAAAATAAAATAATAATAAAATCTCAATCCCTTCCAACTTCAAGTAGAGAAAAGGAAAAAAAAAAAAAGGTCACAGTAAATAGCATGCTGCAGACAACATTTTCTGCTCTTGTATTTTCTTTCCTGTAGCCACAAGAAATATCATTATCTCAGGAACAAAACATCATCTGCAAATACTGAGCTCAGGAGCACTGCTATAACTAATGTGCTGTCACGTGGAAAGGTAAGTCCAAAGTAACAAAATGTTTAGATGTACTTAGATGGCAGCAAGTCCTAGATGAGAAAGATAGACTCCCTGAATTAATAAATTGCTCTATATACCAGTAACATTAAGCACAATGACATTCAGAAGGGTTTTTAGTAGCATTCCACTCTTGATCCAGGTATAATAGGAGAGAAAAGAAAAGGCGAGACAGACTACAGTCATACAGGAGTAAAGATTTAGCTGCCATTAAGTGAGCTGCAGACAGAATAAAGGCAGACTTTATAAAGCAACAAGTGATTGACCTATATTCAAACAGTAAGACACTAATGACAATTTTGCATGTGTGTGATGGGGGGGAACAAATACATACACAAACTTCTGTGCAAGATGTCTATTTTAATCCTTCAGACTTATGAAACAAGACGAGAACCAAGCAACTGGTATTTTTTCTTGGTACTTAAACCAAAAAGCATTACAAAAGCTGCTACAGAAAATAACTGCACAGTAAAGGCTTGAGATCAGTAGAAACTGTTCAGAAGACTGAAAGAGCAACAAGGTCTAATATCCAAAGGACATGTAGAAATCCAAATGCACTGCGTGCATTTAGTAATACCCTAGAAAAAGTTGGTGAACTGTGAAGTAACAGAAACCTTTAAATCAATCCCGGTCGTTCTTGGGATGATCTAATTTTAATTCAGTGTATTAAAGTAGTATTTCACCCAACATGAAACCATTACTATGGTTTATGTAAGATTTGGAGAAAATTACTTTTAGCTCTGCAGGCAGAGTTAAAATGTGTAAAATTTGACAGGTAACATTGGTCACATTCATCAAGTCCACAGAAAATTGACATTCTGAGGAGCCCAAGACATCAGCAAATGGCCTTGTAGAAACAGTTGACTTTGCTGATGCAAGATAATGAACATCTGAAGATACAACACATGGAAACTACTCTGCCTTTTAAGTGAAATACATGTTTTTAGGAAATAAAGCTGGAATAGACAATGACAAACTGCTTTGGATACATGAAGGTTAAAGTATTTCTACATATTAAAAAAAAAAAGAATGGTAACTAATACTAAATATTACCAAAAAATATGATGACATGCTCTCATCTGGGACACTGCAAGGGCTACCATTCCCTCTTTCTGCAAGATACAGGGAATCACAGGGGACTCCTAAATGACAATACCAACTGCAGCAGCTACACCTGTCATCAGATTTTTCAAGTACACCACTCACTACCTATGATATTTGAATGGCACCTTCTTATCACCCCTTTATCCATGGGTGATGTGACCACTCCACATGAATGCCTACATGCTCTATTTAACCCCACCTTGAACTTCTATAGAATTGTCCTATGTGTATTTGGTGGCTGAGTGCAAAATGAAGAACCCTGCATGGCCTGTTACATGTCCAGCATAGACAGCATCTGCACGATCTGCTGCACAGCATTTTGTGAAGGTGCTCACGGGCCAACCACCTTGGAACAGGGCAGGGCATTTGCCTGTTTGCACACCCAATCTGCACCTACTGCTCTCGGCTGGCCACAAGTTATAGCACACTAGTCCAGAATACTACCTATGACCCTACAGCTTCAGATGAGACTTTTCAGGCTACGAAACAGTACCTGAACCACCTAACATCCATCAGGCCCTGTGACTTACCATTGTCCTTTCCAGACAAATCTCTAATTAGGACCCTGACTCAAAAAACAGCCCATACTTGTCTAATGCACCTGATGCAGTGTCTCCCATCCTAGGAGACTGTCATGGTTTAGGGTCAGGGCAGCGCCTTAGACCAGTAACAGACGTTCTCTGTTAACCCTCCTCCCTCCCCAAAGGGGAAGAGAAAGGGAATAAGGGAGAGAGACTTAGTGACTAGAAAAGGAAACTAGAACAATTTTAATGAGAATAATAGTAAAACTAGAATATGTACAAATATATACAAAACCAGTACCGAACTCAACCCCCACGATGGTAATTACATCACCATCACCACTGATGCTGTGGAGCTCGCACTGGGGGGTCCCAGACCAGTCCCCACAGCAGACAGGAGCTGTGCTTAGGAACTGGATTCTGGTACTGGATTCAGGAACATGGGTCAAAGGCAGAATGGACAGAGTCCTCCTTGGATGCTCCGAGAAGGGAACCGAAAGAGGACCTGAGCCATGCCAAGCAAAGCTGGCAAAGCAGTCCAAGAGAGGAGAAGATCCCAGGAGCCCCTAGAGAGAGAGAGAGAGCGAGCAAGCAAGAAAGCAAGCTAGCATGCAAGATATAGACTCTCCAGATACCACTGCTTTATACCCAATATGATGTATATGGGCTGGAATCCCTTGCTGGTAAGTTTGGGGTCACCTGCCCTGTCCACTGCCTCCCTGCAGGTTCAGCCTTTCACTTTTTGCATCCCCCAATGTGGTGCACAAGATCCAGCAGTGGCCTTGGTCTGCACACCAACCCTTGGTAGTAACTGTAAACAGGGGGTGTTACCACTGCCAGCAGCAGCCACTGCCTGTGGAAACAGGCTGCTGATTTCAGACAGTGCAGTGAGTTAGAAGAACTGAACTGAAAAGTAAAAATCACTGAACAGAATTAGTTCTGTTCTCACTCAAACCAGGACAGAGGTGGAGCACTTAACAGTACATCTGTTCTGCTGATGCTTTCCAAATAATTGCTTCCATTTCATCTTTACACAGAAGGACTTCAGTACGGATTCCTACTCCAGCTGACTTCCTAAAGACAACTTAGAACACTCACCCACCCACTCTAAGGTCCATTCCATACTTTCTCAAGTACTGACATCCCCATCAACCAACAGTTTATATAAAAGCTTCCCCTAGTTAATTCTGTAATAAAACATAAAGGAAAATATTTTCTTTCTCTTTGGAAAAACTGTATTGGCTGCTCTTTGGGTACAGGTAGAACTGAAACAGTTACTGTCATCAATGGCTATTATCTAACTATGTGTCATGCAGCAGTTCTGTCCAAATACAGCTATGCCCTGGGCATAGTTTACACTGCATGAATGATCATTATAAGTAAAATATTGCTCAAACAATTTTTCTACCATTTATGACATATCCTTACACAGATCGACATTAGCTTTGCTATTCCAAGAGACTTTTCATATATCACTTACACAAGCATAGAAATAGTCAATATTATGAAACCCCCAAAATTTGTTTCAAACATGACAGTCCTAAACATGACAGACCTTAATGCATACATTGACATAAAATCACTAATAGACTAAATTTTATGTGGCAAGGTATATGCAACTTCCACTTTGCAGGCAGCAAAATAACACCTCACATTTTAAGAATTTGCTTATACTTGATAACTATTACATTCCACTCAGAACAAAACATGCTGTAAATAATGCAAAGAAAAGACATTTATTGAAAAGTAATTTTATAAATTTAAAATCAAGAAATAACAGTGCAGTGTAAAAAAGTATGCCTTTTGGAAACTGCATCATATTTATGTGACATTAGCAAGTATTTTTTTAATGATAGCTGATTAGATCTTGCAACAAAAGTAGATTTTTCAGTAAGACATTAACTACAAAGACTATTTTCATTAAAAAATAAACCAACTCTTATGTAAATTAGGTAAAAAGCTGACTAATCCTTCAAATACCTATCAATACAGATGTAATAAACATCAAGTTATTAAAAGGATGTAAAAAAGCAGGTGTAAATTATAAACAGCAGAAATCAATAGCCTAAAGATATTGAGAAACACCTAGAAGAAGATTGCATTTAGAAAATATACATAAAGGTATTTTCATAATGGGATTGTTGATTTACTTCACAAACCAGCTTTGCAAATTTAGTTCAGGACTTAAAACAAACAAACAAGCAAAGAAAATAAATCCCACAGCTGTATAGCAAACAATTTTTTTTTTTCAGAATTGCAAGTTACAAAAAGAAACAGGAGGGAAAAAAAAGCCATTAACGTTTTAGAGAGCTCATTTCACTCCTGAATTTATATCAATGCATACCACCTCTTACATTTACTCTACAAAGGTGGGAGAGGGGAAGTTACCTGAGGGCAAGGTATTCAGACAAAAGGCCCCTATTCCTGGTGAAAGCAAGTGGTCAGTTGCCAGGGCTTCCGAGAAGCTTCTGGTACTCATTTTGGTAGTAAGGATATTCGCAGCAAACCGATCTCCACCAGAGCCAGCTGGGATCGCTGCAGGGAACGGGACACAGGGGACACACAAGGGATCAAGTTCAAAGGGAAAAAGGAGTGATACAATAATGTAAGAGAGTTTTAGCTAAAGAGAACCGCAGTTACAACAGTTTGTTACATTATCATGACATAATAAAACTAAGAAGAAACCAGACCTCTGTAGAATGCTAGATTCCCATATCCCTTGCTCTCTGATACTACAATCCTGCACCTGTGTTTAAATGAACAGCTTATGGAGAAAATTTTAATCATGCAGAAAAGGTCTGTATGATACAGCCGAGTAGTTTCAGAGATACTCAGTAAGCACATTTAGAATGCAAGAAGGAAGACAACCTGCAGACTCAGCGTAAGAGTGGTTTATTTTATTTTTAAATGGGAGGCTACTTTTTAAGTTTTGTTTTGCCTAGCCTAAGATTTCATAGCCCAGGATATTTCTTCCTATTTATGGCATCTCAATTTCACCTAGTCAAAATTCACACTAAAGAAACAGCTCTACAGATGTAAGGGAATGGGACTTCTTGGATTTGTTTTAGCATTCGGGCAGTGCTACAAAAACCCACACATATTTCACATTCTGATTTTGCAGGTTATGAAATTTTAGTACCTTAAGCTTCTTAAAAATTAGAATCCTTCATTTGGATTTTTAAAAAAATAGATATAATCCTTTTTTTGTTAACTGTCTTCACTCTGAAAAGATGTCTCAGCCTAAACATAATTAATTCCTACAATTTTACCATTCTGGGCACAATAAAATCCAAGTATTTGGACAGTGCCCTTGGTAGTTTGTTAGGATATCTGAACAATATTTAAGAGTTTTACCACTAAAGTGAATTACAGATACCTAGTTATGACTGATTATATTTTCTCTGGTCTCCAGATCCCCAGCAATGGGAACAACTACAACATGAAAATTGTTCCAGAAGTAAGAAACCATGTAAATTCCAGATTCCTGTGGTAGCTGGATCTCACGGTTGCTTCCTTGAAGGTCAGATAACAGAAGCAGCCAACTTATCTGAGAAATTAAAAGCTCTGGTATTTTGAAGCTGTATGGTGAGCTGCATGGCAGAGCTGCCACAAAATCTGTGCTGGGGGCATTCTTCACACAGCAAGGTTCGGACTCACATGTGTGGGAGCCTGGAAGTACTACAAGCCACAGCCCAAGCTGGAGCTCTTCTTACTTTCCTCTCCCGTTTCTTCTCCTGAAAAGTGGCAAGAACGAAGAGATCCAAACCCTGGTCAGCACACACTCCACAAAGGTGTACAGAACTACTCCTGTGGGAGCTACCAGTTTCAGATGCCTGTGTTCCCCCACAAGCAGCCAAAACCTAGATGTGTTGTGTAATTACTTGTTGGTAATTCTTCTCATGATTTGCAAAAAAATCTGTTAAACAAATCACTTTGTGTAAGCCTTTTTAATCCCATTGTTTCACCTGAAATTATCTAATATCCCCTGCCCAATCTGCTGGCAGAAGAAAGTAGAAAATAAAAGAAAATATAAGTACCTCTCCCTCTGAAAGGTGTTTAGTACATACTTTAATACCCTTTGGTATTTAAAAAACCCCAAGGCTTTGGCAGGAGAACACCAATTATTTTTTTTTTCTTTAAAAAAAAGTAACTGTGGTCTTTGTCACAATTTTATTCCTCACAGGTTTTATTTAAATACCCATCTTCCTGAGAATGTTTCACATTAGCATTTCAGTTACTTTAACACGAAGTAATCTTCAGCATAACTTTAATTCTGAAACTTCTTTCCCAGTTAAACTATTCTGAGAAATGTTTCAAGAAAATTATCACATACTAAACAAGTAAAATGCTGCTGATTAATTCCTGTTGATTCTGTAAATGCATTAAATTTTTATTATGTATACATACGAGTTGTCTTGACTTCAGCAAAGCTTCAGAAGAACTTGAGTTGTACAAATACAGCGTCTGCGGACTCAGCATCCAGATTTAAAATACATTTGCAAAAATAATATAAAACAAACTGAAAACTAGAAGTCAAATTCTGAATTTATTTTATTAGCCCAAATACTACTAAAAACTTAAGAAATCTTTCTGGCATGCAACACAAGATTTACTATTAAATCTTAATAAATGTGATGATTAATAATTCTACCAGCAAATATATTACTGCTGTTTTATCTCCAAAATATCTTTATAAATTCATAAAGCACCACAGCAATTTCAGTTTGGCCTTTTGGAAGATCTTCTGTTACAGAAGCTTAAAATGCAATACGACGCATGATGCTACCAATAAAAATAGAAGAAAGTGAAAGGTTTTTTTGTTGTAAAAAGCCCTTATTGATTCCTGTATGCTCATCAGAACACTACCAACTACATTCACACAGGCAAAACTGTTGGCCTGAAGCCTCCACTTAAATACAAAAAGGACTGAATTTCAAACAAGGGAATTTAAGCAGTACGGGACTATAATGAAACTCTAAATTGCTCTATTTGTTCTCTTCTGCCCTCTCAAGCAGTTCTGCTTTAATACCTGTCCTTTTTCAGACTCATTCTTTCACTAGGTGCAGCATTTTTTTTTAAGACAGTCATTATGCTAATGCTTTCCATAAGCATTCAGATTCAACAGAGATTAATTCAGAACAATGTAGATTGTTATGTCTACTCTGTATTTTGCATTTTTGCCACATACCAACCAAGCAGTCAGTCATTTAGAGTACACTCTGTAAAATCTTCAGTACAATCAAAGAGGAGCTGTTTTGTGCTTATTCTAGGAAAAGTATCTTTGTGTTCTTTGACTGCCCCAAAAAAATTAGTAACTTCCACAAAACTGAAGTGACATCTAGGTGGAATACACAAAACTGAAAATAAGTAAAAATTCTACTTCTTTTGCTACTAACAGAAGTTTCAAAAGTTCATCCAGGAAATTGCGGTCATTTACATGAAGGAATGAGCCACTCCGACCAAGCAAGGGTGTTATATTGGTAGAGTATAAAAGTAATCAACCTGGATCTCTTGAGGTGGCAACATCCCTCACCAAACAGGCATGTCTTACTAGTATAGAAGGAGTGTGATAAGCGGGTCAAATATTTAAGCAGGACACATATCAATGAGGTTATACCAGATGATGCCTACATCATATTACTGTTTATAGAAAGACCAGCTGATTCCTGATATCCATATGAGTAGTATGCTATCCTTTGTAAAACCAATCTTCATGTGTGTTATAGAATGATTTCCAAACTACAAGATGAACCAAAAGAAACGGCAAAAAATTTACTTCAATTTTCTTTTATTGAAATCTTAGTATTTTTACATCTATTGCTTCAGGTAAGCAAAAGCAAAGAAAGTCTAAGTTCACACAGAACATTAAATGATGACACAAACTGAAAACGATTTGGGTTTCTTCCATACCAAACACTATTAAGCCTCCCCCTGTTTTCTTTGTGAAGATAATCAGATTTAAACAAATAATGTATTTTTTAGGTTATACTATGTGTTATCATTGGTAAACTGAAGAGTTAACATCTGAGATGAAGAACATCATATTCAGTGGGGCTACTTAACCCAATGTAGAGGCAAAGTTCATAAGCTTTCTTTCATGATTCTTAGTCACTTTGGTAAACAAAACTGGTTTTCACAGAAAGGCATGGATATTGCAGATACTTGTACAGAAGACAGGTAGACCACTCATTAACTAGAAAGAGAATTTCAGTCAGTGATACTAAAAGCCATAACCAAAAGACATCTGAAAAAATCCTTATACAATCTGTGTCAGTAATACACAATCTCTGTCGATATCTTGGATCTGAACAATTAAAGACTCAAATCCCTGTGGTGATGATCCCCTTATAATCACAGTGTAAAAGGAACACTATTGCAAACTTGGTTAGAACAATCTAGAGTACTGCTGGAAATCTTCACCACCATTGTTTTATACGCTTGTCTACAAAGTCAAACTGAGAAAAAAAAAAGCAGTAACACTGAAAGGTATCTTCTGTTAGCATAGAAAAGCAGTGCACAGAAAACCTTGCAATGTAAGGTGCTGTTTAGCAAGGAATCGCTCTCTCGTGAAAACATGGAACAGCACATATGAATGTTCAACACAGGTTTCAGTTCACTGGAGAAGACTTCTACCATAAAGGTGATCCCAACGCTACACAGAGGACTCCCAGGCACGGTGTCTCATTCTTACCTTTGTAAAGGATAATGCCATTATCCAGACACTTGTTTCATTTTAGCACACAGATGTTATCAACTAAAGAAACTCCACCACGCTCCTTCACAAAAAACACACCTAACACAATATGGAGCTGACAAAAAAAATCAAGCCTCCAAATGACAAACTCATCTTTTCAGTTTAGCAGATTGCATTTAGTTTCATATCCTATGCCAGGTACCACATAATCTGAAGAACAATAAAAATGGGTTTTGTTCCCCTCCCTTCCCTTCTTCTGATTTGCTTCTGCAAACACATGCTGAAGATAGCACTTATATTTTAAAAATATTTAAAGACTGTGAGAAGGCTAAAAACTCATCACCACATTGTGACATGAGATACAGTTTTGTTACAAGATGAGTAAATAAGCTTTGATACTGTCACTGTTCTTAAGCTGTAACACAACAATAAGAGAAACCTTTTACAAAGGTAAAATGTCATTTAGGTACCAAAATAGTTTGAAAACACAGTTTGGGTCTTCCTCTTCTTCTTGTTATCAGAACTTAAAGGCTCATACCAATTTAAAAGTTTTCCCTGGCTAACAAATGTGGAATGGTAAGGTTCATTCACAACACCAGGGTGCATTACAGTGCTTGTAGATGAACTGAGAAACTGCTAAATGGATAAATCCTTTTAAATTTGCATATACGATAGCTAGGGAGTAAGAAAGATAAAAATTGGTAACCCACGAGTAACACATATCACAGCAATCTTCATTGCAAATATTGCTAAATCAATGATAATTGTGGGAGCTGGACAAGATGATCCCTTCCAACCTCAACTACTCTGCAATCTGCAACAAAAATGGAAAGTACTCCTCTGTAACTGAGAACACAAATTCGTATCTTCTATTTTTTTCTTTGAAGTACATATTAGATTTGGCTTTGTTCAAACAAAGAACAAGAGCTAACAGGATCATTCTTTCCACTCTTCCTTTATGATATATGGAGATCTACCAGTACATTTTAATCTCACCACTCACACCTGCTTTGACGAAGATGGAAAACAGGAATTGTTTTGGGACCTGTGGAAATTGCACAACGGGAATCAATACAGTAATAGAGTAGAAAGTGAAAGTGTCCTTTGGCACCCTCTATGCTACACAAAATTCCTTATGTATTTTGCTCCACACCAAATTAAAACACTGTGTAGTGCCTACATTAATCATGTTCTTATAAAACATATTAAAGAAAATAAAGAACATGATAATTTTTGTTGAAAAAACAAGCTCCTGAAATTTAAGAAGCAGGGAGGTTTAAAGGTGCTCCTATTACTTGAATTCTGTTTTCTTGTGTAACCAAATTCTGCGACCACTGAACCATGTTCTGCAGGGAAAAGAAGATATTAGCTGACCACATAACACCCATGATAATGGTCTTAGTAATACTAATGTCTATATTTTTGGTGGCAAACACTCTATTAATGTCAACACAGCGTGCATCGCAAGGCTCAACTTCAACTTGCAAGCCTCAGATTGTTAGATAGATCCCATAAGATTTTTTAAAATGACAAAACTTGTTGAAACCAATTGATGTAGTCTTGTTATATAAGCATTATCACATCACACAGGAAAGCAAACACCGATTTATCAACATTGAACAGGTCTGAAGTCTAATCTGTGCAGGTGATTATTTGAAAAGTTAGAGAAATAACAGTTCATGTTAGTCATGCCCAGTTCCTAGCCACATTAGACTTTAGCCTGTAGCACAAAGACATGAGCTCGTTTTTTTCACAGAGCTTGCTAAATAGCACTATAGAAAGCGAGCTGTATTAGTCAATTAAGCCCAGTGATTTCATGTGCATTTCTGATTAGAAAACTGACTCAAGGCTGATGACATCTTTGTATTCCATTTCCATTCACACTGCTGTTATTTTCATGAGAAGACAAGATTTCTTTACCAGTGTTCCCAGCTACAAAACTCATGAGTTGGTTGGAGGAAAAAAAATATTCTACTACTGCTTCAATGCATAATCTTTAGCTGATATCAAAGGATTTAGAATGAGAATTGTATTTTCCCTGTGCATCATCAACAGATTGCCATATGACTAATCTGTTATTTTTTTATTTTCTCTATTTATTAGCACTAATGAAAACAAACACCTTGCAGAAATACCATACAAACACAAAATATTTGGAAAAAAAATAAGCAAATAAGGGGCTAATATTACATGTTATTTTTTTTAATTTATAAAAGTAAGTTATGAAGAATAACAATGCTGTGACAGCATGGATAGATCAAGTACCTCATAGGTTTTTGTCTCCCTGTAGAAAATGGGAGAAAGAAATGTGGCTTTTTAAAAATTCTATCAGAATGTGTACTTCCTACAGTTTTACCATCTTTCAATCACAAGACATTGACAGGTACAAAATTTTACACTGTTTTTTTTTTACTTGAGTTCACCCACGAGGCACACTGGATACGATTTCAAGTCACCCAGAAAACATCCAACTTATGTGATCCCTTTGCACGCATCAGTACCCATCTCTTTTGTTACCCAGCCTCACCTGCAAGCTGCAACAGCGTGCAGTAGCTCAGATGTCGCGATCCGAGCTGCAAGGATACACGCCGAGCTCCAACACACCCAAAACAGCCAGGGAACTAGGACGGCTTGTGTACCCCCCGCCGCCTTTGAATCACAACGGGCTTTGTTTTTTTTCTCCTTTTCCACGTTACGCGTCGCACCCCCTTCTCTACGGCCACGGGCGGCCACCGGCTGCTCGTGGGCGCCCCG
>VWZY01002819.1:83276-94147 GCA_013399075.1 Chloroceryle aenea
GGTGGGGGCGGTGGCTCCCTGCGGTGTGCGGGGATTGTTTTTTGCAAAGGGTACCTCGACTGCACTGGAGGTGCCAGAGATTAAAGATTTCCTTGGTGTCTGCCTCCATCGATGGATTAGAACTGAAACACGGCAGCAAAAATATTACCGAGAGTATACTATTTATGAAAGTGAAGACAGTGAGTGTTTCTTGTATTGTGATGAATAGGAAACTTCCCAATCTTTTGCAGCGTTATTCCCAACTGTCAGTTCAGATCAAAGACTGCACGCTTGAAAACCTTTACGGCGAATCAACTGGATGAAATTAAAGATCCCTCTGGTCTTTTTTATATTCTTCCTTTTCAAAAAGTAAGTAAGATATCCCGAGTTTAACGCTATAGCTGAATGTCAAATGGTGTTTTAAGGAATATTTTTCATACAGTATTCCCCAAGTGCAGGGTTATATGTAGTGTCATACAAGAATCAAATTCAGCAGTGTGAAGTTTAGAATCATAGAATCATTTAGGTTGGAAAAGAACCTTAAGATCATCAAGTCCAGTTGTTAACCTAACACTGCAGAGCCCACCACTGAACTGTGTCCCTAAACGCCACATCTACATGTCTCCCAAGTATCCCTAGCGATGGTGACTCAACCACTGCCCTGGGCAGCCTCATGCTGATTTATACCCCTTTCAGTGAGGAAATTTTTCCTAATATCCAACCTAGACCCCCCCTAGCACAGCTTGAGACTGTTTTCTCTCATCCTGTCACTTGCTACTTGGGAGAAGAGACTGACCCCCACCTCACTACAGCCTGCTTTAGGTAGAGAGTGATAAGATCTCCCCTGAGCCTTCTTTTGGTCAGGCTAAACAACCCCAGTTCCCTCTGCTCCTCGAAAGATTTATGCTCTAGACACTTCACCTGATTTTTTGTCCTTCTTTGGACATGCTCCAGCTCTTGTAGTGAGGGGCCCAAAGCTGAACACAGTATTCAAGGTGTTGCCTCACCAGTGCTGAGTACAGGGAGATGATGGCTTTCCTCGTCCCACTGGCCATGCTACTTCTCATGCAGGCCAAGATGCTGTTTGCCTTCTTTGGTCACCTGGGCACTCTGCTGGCTCATGTTCAGCTGGCTGTTGACCAGCACCCCTAGCTCCTTTTCTGCTGGGTATCTTTCCAGCCACTGTTCCCCAGGCTTGTGGCATTGCCTGGGGTTGTTCTAACACAACTGCAGGACCTGGCACTTGGCCTTGTTGAACCTCATGCCATTGGTCTCAGCCCATTGATTCAGCCTTTTCAGGTCCCTCTGCCTGTCCCCATGCAGATCAACACTCTGGCCCAAGTTGGTGTCATCTGCGAACTTAGTGAAGGGGCCCTTGATGACCTTGTCCAGATCATTGATAAAGCTGTTAAATGGAAGTGACCCTAATATTGAGCCCTGGTCAACACCACTTATGACTGTTCAGCAACTGGATTCAATTCTGTGCACCACCACTCTTTGGGCCTGGCCCTCCAGCCAGCTTTTTATCCAGTGAAGAGTACACCTGTCCAGGCCATGAGCAGTTTCTCCAGGAGAATGCTCTGTGAAATGGTGCAAAGACTTTACTAAAGTCCAGGTAAAGAACATCTGTGGCGTTTCCCTCATCCGCTAAGTGGGTCACCTTGTCATAGAAGGAGGGCAGATTAGTCAAGCTTTCATAAACCCACACTGACTGGGCCTGATTACCTGGTTCTTCTGTACATGCCATGTGATGCTCCATAATCTTCCTTGGCACCAAGTCAGAATGACAGGCTTCCCTCAGAGAGAATAATATATCTAGGAAACACAAATTACATTGTTTTTTGTAGTGTAGTAATTAACATATTAATGGCAAATATTTGTAACATGTAATGTTTTCTCCTTGGCATAGAAATATGAATTTTCAAACTTCTTTATATTACCAGTCTATAAATCACTTGACATTTTTTGATTTCTAGAAGTATTTTTTAAAGTATGATTTTATTTTCTAAATTCTGTAATTTTTTTTTCTGAATTTCTCCAGGGTTACTTGGTGAACTGGGATGTCCAGAGACAAGTTTGGGATTATCTTTTTGGAAAAGAAATGTATCAAGTAAGAGCCTTTTTTTTTTTAATTACAGGTTTTGTGTAGGTAAAATACTGACTAATGGAATTAGCGTTAAGTACATCAAATATTAAATAAAACTTGTGAGCTCACTGTTCTCTTTGAAAGTGACTTCATTTAAAAATCACAGGGGTTTACTTTTTTTCAAAATGAAAATTTGTACTTTGAGCTTTGGTGTAAGAATTAAAAAAATATATTTTAATTTCATAGTCTTGTGTATGTATATTCATACTGAGTTCAGTTCACACATGCTAAGAAATTCACATCAATATAATCAAGATTTCAAGTTAGTAGGAAATAATAATAATTACAGACAGATGCAACGTGGTTTAGAGATCAAGCAACTGTCGATGTAAAAGAGTGATGAGCTAGGTCAGTAAATCAAAAGACTTACACATTGAGTAACCATGTTTAGCTAGCTGTTTTCTACCTATGAATAAGCTTGAATGTTTGAATGTATAGAATACAATTATCTGATATTTAATTTTTCTTATTTATCGCACAAACTGGATTTAGCACAAAAAGCATAGTAAGGCTTCCCTTTTGTTTCTTCTCTTTAAAAAATGTTTTATACTCTGAAAGTTTTTTTGTTTTTTGTAACATGTAGGAGGCAGAATGATACTGAGAATTAAAGCAATGCCTTAAAATACTGTTGTCGCCATACATCCTACATAAAAATACACAGTGCTGGCTTTTGATACTTAGCTTTTATTTCAGTTTTGAAACTGGGTTCAATTTAGTCATGGTTTTGAGGAGAATTTGTGTTTAATTCTTTTTCATGAGTGGAGATGACAGAGATACAGCTGGTAATACACTTAGGGCCATATCCAGTTATGACTGAAGTAAACCTCTGAAGTCCTCTCTGAATGGGTTTGAGATACCAGTAAATGTGGAAAGTCCTTTTTTTTTTGCTGTCCTCTTTAGAGGTCACTGTGAGTTTTATTGATTCCTCTTTGCGCGGGTCTCATCTGCGGTTCCTGGAGAAGTAATTTCGCGATGCAAGTGTGGAATTGTTGAAGACACTTACCCTGCTCTAGTTGCCAGGATTAGTATAAAGTATCTTACATTAGTATAGTAGTATTCCTTTATGGGTATCTCTTTAAAATATTGGATTACAATCTGGAAGGGTTGTAACAGAAGCAGAGTATGTATGAAGGTTCTGTTATGTTTTTACCCATTAATTTGATAAAGTTAAATGACTGCTCATGAAGTCTTTGAAAAACCTAAAGCTTTCTAAGCCTAGCTTCTACAAACACATAGGGCAAGTGGTAATCATGTCCTCAAATTTACATGATCTTCAACTGCTGCAACATACGGTAATGGAGTATTAATTTCTCAGTTTTGTGTAATGGCAGTCTTAATGCATTTTCCATAGGTGGATTTTGTAGATACCAACATTATTATTACCGAACCTTACTTTAACTTCAGTTCAATACAAGAATCCATGAATGAAATTCTATTTGAAGAGTATCAATTTCAAGCAGTTCTTAGAGTAAATGGTAAGTCTGTGTCTTTCTAGTTTGCATTGTAGATAAACAAATAAGCATGCATGCATACATATGTACATACTTGTATGTATACTTCTATATATAAAGGTAGTAAAGACATTACTTCATTTCCTTCATGGGTCTTGAGTAATACGCTCCTGGGTTTGGGGTTTTGTTTAAGAAATTTCAGCTGTACTCTTATACTACTTTCTTAAGAGTGTCATGGTATATAATTAAAGGAAATCTGAGGAGAGTCAGGATGACAGATGGATTTTGAAATAGGATTGCATTTGAGAAAGTCTACCAAAAATTTATATGAAGTCTTTGATACCTTTCCTTTTTTTTTTTTTTNGTTGGGAGGCTATGTGGGGATGTTTTTCTGTTTTGTGCTTTTGTTTCTTTCTCTTATTAGCAATTAAAATGCAGCATTAGAATTATGAAATGTGTTGTATTGTACAGAGAATGTGTAAATAATATCACAACCCCTATGAAAGATAGCTGGACATAGGGTACTTTAGATAGGTTTGATAAATTGTGGTGTGATCAGTCTGCTTGGACTGTAGGAGAGGAAACTGAAGATGGTCTGCAATTACTGAAAAAGAATAGGAGCATATAGGATACTTAATTTTATGCACTGTCAAAATGAATTCAGATGTTGGCTGTAGTATTATGTTATTCAGGTCTTGGAAGTCTATCAAAAGCTTTTAAACTATGGAGCAAGTACACCTTGATATCATTGGAAATTTCTAAAAGTGTTTATTCGTATAAAAATGGAATGAAATTTTCTGTGTTTCAGCTGGAGCTCTTAGTGCACACAGGTATTTCCGGGATAATCCATCTGAGCTCTGTTGTATCATTGTTGACAGTGGATACTCTTTTACACACATTGTACCTTATTGTAGAAGTAAAAAGAAGAAAGAGGCAATCATCAGGTAAACTGCAGTGTATATTTTTAGAGGAACTGTTTGCTATGACTGAAGTTAATAATGACAGAATTCTTTGTGTTACTCCTTTTCTGTAGGATTAATGTTGGAGGAAAACTCTTAACCAACCATTTAAAGGAGATAATCTCATACAGGTAAAGCATGCTGATCATCATCTTGAGACCTGGCATGAAATGAGCTAGAAGTTTATGGGATATTCTTACTGGTTCTGAGAATTTTAGAATAAATACTGTTTAAAGGAGAAGGAAATTTTAGTCTTTTATAATGTGCTAGCTGCCATCTGGAACTTTAGATCAGGATGAATTCAGATGAGCTTCAACTCTTTGAAGGCTGTCAGTTTTTAAAGTGCCAGCACTTTTGAAGTTGCTGAGGTTATCTGTGTGTTCATAATTATACAAGATGTTCACAATTATATAGAGATGTCTCAATCGATCATCAGTCAGTTTGCAAACTGATTCTATCAGTACCACAAATAAATTCAGTAGGATCAACTTTTCATTAGGATCCTTTAGTTTGGCACTTTAGGTAAAGGTCTTTGCTAGTAGAGTTAGTTGCAGAATTGTGACTATACGTGCTATGAAGACATTGGCCAAATGCAGGTAGATGTTTTTATTGAACTGTGAAATAGGAAAATATTAAACTCCAATAGGCCAGGCATGTTCTGTAAATTTAATGCAAGTTTTATATACTGAGACAGTAGATTGCTGTGATTTGAAAACAATGGTTGCTCATCTCCAGTGGAACTTGGACAGGTAATAGTAAGATCGAATTATTCTCTAACTTCTGTGATTCTGTTTTTTTTCTGGTTTCACAGGCAGCTGCATGTTATGGATGAAACACATGTAATTAATCAAGTGAAAGAAGATGTGTGTTATGTTTCTCAAGATTTTTACAAGGACATGGACATTGCCAAGTATGTATACAATGATACTAAATTTAAAAGTTAGTACTCCCAAATCATATAAACAAATAAAACTGTGCTCTTAATCAGAAAATTTTCCAGTTAAGTTGAAATCTTGTCAACATAAAATAGCTGGGATTGAGAACATGTTCCTCATTCATTTGTATTTTACATTCTTCTCTTTCAGATTGAAAGGAGAGGAAAATACTGTGATGGTAGATTATGTTTTGCCAGACTTCAGCACAATCAAAAAAGGATTTTGCAAGGTAATGATAGTATGTTTTCTGAAGTATTTTTTGAGTGTTCACCTGCACAAGTCTAGAAGAGAGGTTAAAAAGACATTTTTTTCTAATACTGCATTGTCACTTCTTTCTGTGCTGTGCGATACTTGGTAAAGTTTTGCTTAGGCAGCCAAGATGAAAATTAAATGCTATTTTTTCCAGCGTAGCATTTTTGTTCTATTATTTAATACTCATAGCTTTCTATGCTTGTGCTTTGTCATACAACCAACCCATTTCACTAATATTGTTGGTTTTTTTTCTTTTAATTAGAAATGTTTCCTTTGCTTTGATACCTTTTTGTAAATCTCTCTGAATTTCATTTAAACACCCTATAGGTAGAAGGTTCTAAGTCATATTATAGATGAGCCTGAAGAGTCTTCATACCAATGAAGACAATTTAGCAATTTGCGAGTTTTAAAAGCAGTCCCAGTATTTTAAGGACACTGTTGTGCATACCAATTTTATTTTCCTTCAGTCAAAACTGCAGTTGATAGGAGCAAAGTCACTCCAGATTTAATACCAGAGCATGTGTTATTCTTAAAAGATTTATTGAAAACACAACTTAACATAGAATATAGTGCCTACCTGTACAGTGTATGAAAAAGATCAGCTGAATACTCTAGGATGTAATTTCTTTTCTTAAGCAGTGGTTAATATCCTTGTCTTCAATTTAGCCAAGGGAAGAGATGGTGTTAAGTGGAAAATACAAGACTGGCGAACAAATACTTCGTCTAGCAAATGAAAGATTTGCAGTTCCAGAAATACTCTTTCATCCTTCGGATATTGGTATTCAAGAGATGGGAATTCCTGAAGCCATTGTTTATTCTATTCAGAATTTACCTGAAGGTAAAGCCTAAAAAGCATTTTAAAAAGTGTGTACTTTACTTTGTTTTTTTGTTTGTTTTTTTTTAAAGCATCCATAGTATCGCAGGAAGCTAGTACTCTTCATATGCCAGTTACTTAGTTGTTTTGAGCTCATTTTGCCTTCTGGTGTGTGGCAGATACCAAAGAACAGGTTGTCTGTATGATTCTGTTAGGTGCAGTTTTGTGGTGTTTCATGGATTGGTTTCTGCTCTTGTCTCAGTTAATTGCTGTAGACTGATTTCTTCTTCACATCCTCTTCTAATGTAACCTATCTGTCTTTGACAGCAACACTACCATATACTTGAAATTACTTTTAGTTGTGTTTTGAATTGTTTTTTTCACTGGAAGAAGAGAAAAATCAAACTGATGAGAAAAAAGAAACTGACCAAACAGTGATTTAAGCATCAAAGTATGAAACCTTTCTGACTGCTGTTTATCAGAAGTAATACTAAAGATTTAATTTTATAGATTAGATGCATGTATTTAATGTTATTACTACGAAGAACGACTGTCATGTTTTATGATACCACATAAGTAGGGCAGCATTGAGACTCTTATTTTGTGCTCTTAAAAAAACCTGTATAATTTAAAATCCATTTTGAAAAGGGAATTGTTCTGGCAGGCGTGAAGTGCAATAGATAAGACAACAATAGTTATCAAAGCCAAATTCCAAAACTCACAGAGGATGGTTGATAATTTTTCATATTGCTCAATAAAACTGTTTTAGCTGATGTGCTCAGTAGAAGATCATGAAATTCTTCTAGGCACATTTCTTCTGTTTCAATTCATAACAAAAGTGGCAAAAATCCTAAATATCTATTCAGTCTCAAAGTAGAGATTTACTTTTTTATTTTGCAGAAATGCAGCCACATTTCTTCAAGAACATAGTTCTGACTGGGGGAAACACACTTTTTCCAGGATTTAGAGATCGGGTTTATTCTGAAGTTCGATGTCTTACTCCAACTGATTATGATGTTTCTGTTGTTCTTCCTGAAAAGTAAGTTCTAAACTGTACAGAATAGACTTCGTCCTTCTATCAGAACAAACTTTCCTTTTGCTGATTAAAAAGATGGATTGAGTAAAGGGGTTAATTTAAACATTAAGTGTACCAAAATTGTACAGCAAGAATGTTTTAAAACAGTGTATTTTCAAACAAATCAAATTAGAGACCATCTGCCTGCCCTGTACTTTGGCTAATAAGTTTAGAATGTATTTAAGCGTTTTCAGGATCAGTCTTTTTATTGTAAATAAAAATTACACTGTGTTACCATTACATGGATAAGTGTGCAAGCTTGGAGTTGAGTCTTACCTAAACCAATCTGCAGAATCTGGCTGTTGCCATGTCATCATTATTGTTGCCACTTCAGGGATTTGGAAGGGGTAATGTCTTTGCAGAGAGTATATGGTTGAGGCAAAAGAAGTGTGTCTTGAAAGTACCAAAAAACTTCCCTTTTTTTTTAAGTATTGTTAAAGAGTAGTTTTAAATATGATTAAAAAAACATTATCTGTGCAAAGTAAATACAAAGACATCTCCTCATCCTGCTAAAATTTCAAACTTTGTCTCCTAACTTGTCTGGATGGCTTGATTTAGCAATCAAAAATACATATTTTTTTTAGCCATACCTATTTAAAAGACTTGGAAATAATTACTGCATACTTCTATTTTAAATGAACTTACAGATGAGTAATAATAGCTTTGTTCATTTTTCAGCCCTATTACTTATTCTTGGGAAGGTGGAAAGCTCATTTCTGAAAACGATGATTTTGAAGATATGGTAGTAACTAGAGAAGATTATGAAGAACATGGACACAATATCTGCGAAGAGAAATTTGATATATAGGTAGCATAGTTGTATACACTGTTATTCCATTGTTTTACTCTGAATGGAACTGTTTGAATTACAACCTGTTTTCTGTCAAGTTAGGATTGTGTTTTAGCTTTCCTGTATTTAAGTGGGTTGGGAAAAATAACCTTCAGTTTAAAAATAAACTTTTACAAGCCTAATACTATGAAATATGTTAATTGTCATATCATTATGTTCTCATCTTTTACATCTTCTACTCATCTTCTCATTCTATTCTTACTGCAGAAAATGTCAATGCATGAGGCAGTACAAATACTGAATGTTTGTACTGCTGTAATACTAACACATAGTAAGAAGAAATATTTTTTTTTAATTTTATTTTTTTCAAAATTAATATTATTCTAACTCCTGCATGCAACTGAATGGACATTAAACACACCTCAAACAGTCTCTTTGAGGTTGCTTGTCCTGAAAAGGAATATCTGAGTTTTATTTTGGTCATTTTATTGAATAACCACATGAGGAATATACTTAAAGTGACTACTGAAAGTATATTTAAGCTTTGAGACAAGAGTAATTTGAACAATTCCTTTTATAAAGGGGGTTTAGAGTTAGTAGGTTGTTTGGGTTTGGTTTAAACTATTCCCGAGCAAATAAGCTTCCTGCCATTCCCCTCACCTTTCTGAAAATAGGACATCAGAATCTGTCTGAGGTGAATGAAAACTGCAGCTGTATCCTGGCTCATCCCACCTTCTGTCTTATCCATTTGTTCTAGACAAACACAAATGTTCCAGCCTGTACCTGTTATTTCTGTTCACAGAGCAAAGGTGGCATCAGAAGCTCTGTTGCTGTGCCATCAGTCTGTGCAGCACTGCATGCAGGCGTGGGAAGAGCAACAGCAGGAGCTAATGGTCTGATGGACTCCTTGCCTGGCTGCGCTAGGAATGGTGCCCCACCTGGCTTGCTCGGGTGTCAGGACGAGGCAGGAACTCACACAGGGATGGCAATGCACACGCAGGAGCTGACACTGATCCCAATTTGATGCAGCTCATGGAAGCAGAATTGCCCCTTCAGATGGGCTGGTGATATTCAGTTGTCTCAGATTTGCAGAAGAGTATCCTGTTCACAGCTGAAGTCTCCTGTTCCCTCTCTGCTTCACAAAATTACCAGCTTGTTTCATCTGGGACAAAGAAATATGCAAGTTGTTCCCATAAAAGCAACAATGAACCTTTTCCTTGGTAGAAGCAAGCGTGAATGCTCTATGAATAGAAGTAAGCCTTCTTACTTTGAAGGCAGCATGACTTTTCTTTGACATGACTGCCCTAGAAAGTACCTCCAGACTAAATTCTTCACTCCAGAAATTTTATACTTCAAATAAAAAATCATACTGGCAATTAATTTGATAGCTCTATGCTAGAAATCATAGACATGAGAAAAAGGACCAAGTTTCCCTACCAGATGATTTTTTGTCAAATATTTTTAACAAAAAGTAACAGAACTTTCTGAAGTCCAATAAAATTTTCCTAATTTTGGAATGTGACTTAAAGTGTAACAGTGAAAAGCAATCTGTAGTTGACCAAACTTGTTCCATTCAGCAGGTCCTCATACTTAAATGTAAATTAGCACATTTCTCTCAACAGAAGATATTAAAGTTTGCAGATCCTCCTGTCAGGGTTGGTGAATAAAATGGGTTCTCAAGAGCTATTTCTTTCCTTCGCAGAATTAGGTCAATCTTGACTCGTCTCGTAAACTGAGGGAAAGCACCTTGCAGGAATAAATTCCTGCTGTCCCCTTGCAGCATTTTCTTACTGTTTGATACCTGATTCTACACCCTCTGAGCAGCCTCTTCCTTACGAAAGAACTATGAAATGATAGATTGATTCATTGCTTTTTATGCAATGCTTTATTATCATCTTTAAATTAGCACAAGAATGTTTGTGGTTTGTTTTTTTTTTTAATATAGTTTTTCCCAAAGCAAACCCTTGTCCAACTAGTCTACAAATTACCATGTTATCACACAGCCCTGTTACCAGGTTCAGTAGTTTGAGAGGGAGCTAGAAAAGGGATGAAAAAGAGGGGGGGTGGGGAGAGGAACCAACACCAAACTAAGATCCCTTACATAGAATTACACAGAATTATCATAGAGGCTGGAATAGACCTTTGAGTCCAGCCTAAGACCTGACACCACACCACCTAGCTAAAGCATATCACTAAGTGCTTCATCCAATCTTTCCTTAAACACCACAAGGGATGGAGACTCCACCACCTCCCGCAGCAGGACATTCCAGTGTCTGATGACCCTTTCCATAAGGAAGTGCTTCCTGATATCCAACCTAAACCTCCCCTGGTGCAGCTTCAGGCCATGCCCTCTCGTTCTCTCATCGGCTGCCTGGGAGAAGAGTCCAGCCCCCACCTGCCTACAACTTCCCTGCAGGTAGCTGTAGAGAGTGAGGAGGTCCCCCCTGAGTCTCCTCTTCTCCAGGCTGAA